>JAQQZR010000192.1:0-16222 GCA_030068235.1 Notoglanidium macrostoma | reverse complement strand
CCTCCTGCCATCTGGCAAAAGGTATCGAAGTATTCGGGCCCTCACTGCAAGATTCTGTAATAGTTTCTTCCCCCAAGCTATCAGACTCCTGAATACTCAGGGACTGGATTGACACACGCATACACACACACACACACATATAAAAAAAAATAATAATAAAAAAAAAAAAAGTACACTCCTTTACCTAAAACTTCACCAAAAACTCTGCACATTTTGTACCTCATATTATATTCGGATTAGCGCTGCTCTGTCTTGTTTTTGACTTATCTTATGTCTGCACTGTCTGCATATGTGCACACTTTGCGCCTTATGTTGTTTTTACCATGTCTGCACATGTTTGCACACATGCACTTTATGTTGTCCTCTGTTGTCTACTGTTGCACATGTACACCTTTTTGTACTTTTGTGTTGTCTTGTATGTAGCACCTTGGTCCTGGAGAAACGCTGTCCCGTTTCACTGTAAACTGTATTACATGTATATGGTTGAAATGACAATAAAAGCCACTTGACTTGACTTGACTTGACATCAGTCAAAACACCAAGGTTGAAGGTCCAAAGGTCAGCATTGTCACTACCTTTGGGAGAACTGCTGCCTGCACATCCACTAATCTCATGTCCTCATCCATTCGTTCATACACTGATTTAGCATTTGGATGGCCCAAACACTCTGGTCAAGAGGTTGGGAGCTATGGATGCAGTCTGGGGAGAAGGACACTACTTCCTTCTCTCTACAGTTGCCTGCCACATGTAGTGTGAGATGGGATGAGTGGTTAATAACCAAAAACATCATCCACCAGCATGAGCTATTTGTTGTTCCAATGCACCAGTGACACTGATCCACTCAGATCAGCTTCATCTTACCTCTTTTAGAGCCATTTTGTCACATTTGAGTAGTTCTCTATATTGAGGAATTAGCATAATAGTGATGTGGTCTGAGTAGCTAAGGTAGGTCGAAGTCCTTTAATAAAGACAGTCCACCCAGTGCACCAATGGAATTATATTCACTCCTACTGTACATGATGGCCATGATGACCATTTTGAGTCCATGCTCTAATATACTTGGATGGTTATAAAACCATATACTAGAAACATCTTGTTTCAGGTTGCTCCAGCTACTTATAGATGCACTCCATAACTAACCAGGCAAACTACCCTACATGGACATCAGTGTAAGTTAGCTCCTCCAGCAGTCCACCATTAATTACAGATTTGTTTTCTGATGTCCAGCAAGGACTGGTGATGCTAGGCATAATTACACCACGTAGCACTATATTTATGGACCTAAAATGGCCCATGTTTCTGAATTGCCATCTAAAGAAACAGCATATATAATCATGTGAGATATAACCAAGCACAAATTAAATGCACAGTTATACATGTTTTTACCACATTCACAGCCTGAAACACATATACAGTCATACATTGTAACTACTTGCATCCACAAAAACATGTAGCTCATATTTATTCATACAACCACAAATACAGACACACATACTCACAGGGTGTGGTGGATTACTAAGAATTTGAGAATACATTAATACTTACCCATCTTCAGTGTTAGAATTACTAAAGTCAAAGCACTTGTATTTCTGCTCTTTTAACATACCCACTTCAGCTCAAGTGATTATTATATAATTAGCAGTCCTTCAGAAACTGTTTCAGAATCATGACCTTAGAGTACCTGGAGTGGTTTTCCCAGCTCCCAGCTCACCTGATTCAACTCATAAGCTAATTATCAAACCTAAATGAGATTGAACTGGGTGGGTTAAAGCAGGGACAAAATAGAAAGATAAGTCAGGTAAGTCTGAAATGCTTAAACAGTTTGTGGTTTCAACAGTCTGAAAAAAAAATCTTAACAAACCATCCCAATATTACCTATACTGCTTATCTGACAGGTCACCAATCAATCACAGGGATAATACAGAGATGAATATCCAGTGACACATTCACACAGGAAAATCAAGCAAACGCTACACTGAAAGACCTCATTCTAAATTAGACTGCACCAATTATATATATTTATACAGTAGTATATATATATATATATATATATATATATATCTTTTTTCCTCAATAACTCTTGGATATACATCAGATTGTGTTTACCAGGTAAACTCTGTAGCCTTCCTGCTTGTGAATCCTGCATCAAGAGTCTAAGAAGCATATGTTAGACAAATTAAAATGTAAAATGTTACTAACTAGCATGGCTCTAATCCTTATGATTGTACCTCATCATGAGACTGAGTGCAAAGTGTTGTTTAATGTGCATACTCTAACTTCCTGCCTCTTCGAAATATTCCTGTGTAATCATATCCTAAATTTGCTTGATGGAGTTTAGACTGTAATTAAATCGCTAATCACAATTATTTCCTGATTCTTCCTCCCTGTTTCCGGGAGCTTAGGATATTTATGGAAGCATTGTAATTGACAAACACATGCTGCCGCTTGAGTAACACTGAATTAGTCAATTTGGCGGAGCCATTTTTCCTCATTTTCCTCTGATTAGCTGCCGGCACTGACTGAGAATGGAATGAGTAAAATAAAGGGATGTGCCGATCCAAGAAAATAGCAGACAGGTACAGATGCAGAAAGAGCCTCCCTTCGGTGCCATGGACCCTTCAGTGGCTCATTTGCATCTTAACAATGCCCCCTTCAAGACACAAGATTTTACATCTCAATAGGCAAAATATTATTATCTTTTTTCATTATTTAGACTTACACATGATGGTGAATATGATACCATGTTAGTGAGTGTGCAATACATTCAAAGTGTAAACAGTTTGTGCAGACCAAAACAAATAAACATATTATCAATGTTATATGGTTTACAGCATTTCAGAGTAATTAGATCAGAGTTTCATGGAACGCTGAGGCAGACAAACCGGTAAAGACAGATCTGTAAAGATTTTTGGGTTTCACAATCTAATTCATTTCCAATTATGAGGTTTATATTTACTTAAATAAATAAAACAATGGCAGATTTTTTAAGGGAATCATTCTGCCAAAAATTTAATTTTAAATAAGCAATAAAGTGATTCAAGTTCAAGATGGTTACTGGTATTGGTTATAACTTTTTGGGTCAATTTGTCTAATTGTAACCTTTTTGTTGTAGCCTGTTTGTTGTAGAACTGGTGTCTACAGTCTGACTATTGCGCAAAAAAATAGCATTTGCATAAAGAAAATAGCGACAATATCAATAAAAGGTATATGCCATCTTACAAAGTAATAAGTTATCTATCCTCATATAAATTTTTTGCTTTCTCATTGCAATTGATCACTCAATAACTGGACAGATGGGTCGCCTTTGGACTTGTTTGCAGCCTGCCAGAACTCCTGTCATAACATGACCAAGTATTTGGAATATCACAAACCAAATATTTTACTATCAAAAAAAGGTGCTCTAACAAGGAAAAAATAAAATACAGCTGATTAGTGTCATATAGAGATTCTGATAGAGATTCTGCCCCTCTCTGCAAGCATGGAATGCATTATGGACTGGGCCATGGGTGCAGCGCTTTCATTGTCTCCTGCGCGCATGGCGCGGAAGCACACACTTCCGCATTATGGCGCAAACAATATAGGACTACAGTTCCCATGAGCGCACACTCCCAGCCAGGTCACATGACCAGTAATTGGATGCCGGTGCTTCCAAGTCACGGACAATAATGCCGGTTTTTAAAAAGACTTCCGTATGCACTTCGTCTTTGTGAAGCATTAGTTTAACTTCCGAGTTAGCATTGCTAAGCCTGATATATCCCGTGTTTGTTTTCCTGTGTTTCGGATTCTGCTCGTGTTTTTATTCTCTGTTTTTAGATATTTTTTAATATACTGTTTGCCGATCCACTGACCTAGTTTCTGTTTTGGATTATTCTCTTGCTTGCCGTTTTTGTACCTCTGCCTGCCTCGTGTGTTTTAAATAAACACTATGAGTTTTACTAAGCTGTCTCCTCACCTGCGCATGTGTCCAGCCAAACCTCGTCAACCTGACAATTAGAAGAAACAACAGTTATATCATTGTTTATCATTTAGTTTAGTTGGTATATTGAAACATTTTTAAACCACAATCTATATTGGTACAAATTTGTGTTTTTATTTAATTGAGGAGTCACTGGTGTGCAGTGCTTAAACTTTCCAACAATAAGATATGTCAGAAAACATGCAAGAATTTCATTTACAAGAACTGCAAAACTTTTTTGCAAGAAGTTTTATCATAGGAAATGTTTTCACTTAAGAACTATTGAAAACATAATAATTCACTGAACTATTGCTTTAAGGACACTCGGGTCCAGCAGTTTGAGTCCACTATGACAAAGTGAAAGCTACTCAAATGTTGCACAAAATTACTTATATTTTATAATTTTCATTGTTTGTCCATGTCACACTTTGCTAAAATGCCTGTTCTGGTTTCACAATGATTACATATAATTAGATCAATAGAGCCTATTCACATCCCTCTCTCTGTTTTGAGTGATGTGCAGAGATGTGTAGAGGCTGTGACCCTGTTGGACACATAAAATCTGCTATTGCATGTGATGAGAGGGGATGAAAAGACTAATGAGAGTGCAGGGAAGGGGGAAGATTTCAAAACACCAAGAGACTGATTAGGAGAGGTGTGCCAGGGTCATCAAGAACAGTTATATTCCCTTTGTGCACATTTAGGAGTACAAATGCTTTGCCCATGACAAATAAACCCTCAGTGTTAAAATGGTGTGGGTGCTGGATTTAGCACACCTAATATGTGGCTAAGGATTGAGACACATTGGATTTGGATTGGATTGAAACACTCTGGATTTGAGTCCAGTCACACACATACACACGGTATTGTTGTATGTTGGTTTTACTATCTTTGTTAGGATCATCCATTGATATAATGATTAATGCAGCTGTGTACATCTACTTTTATATGACTCTACAAATTTCCCTATACACTGAGCCTTTTTTTTGCATTCTCTAGAATATTCTGAAAAGGTGAAACAAAAGAACATCCCCTCCTCCTGTTTTACTGGATTGTCTCCAATGTCTCAAGTGTTTCAGGTCAACAGAGTCTCATGACTGTCAATTTCAATTCAGTTTTTGACAAACTGGTAATAAATAGGTAATGTTAGTATGAGTGATGGGGTTAGTGCTTGTAGCTATTGCCATAATTTGTATTTTTTTGGAATAAGATCAGTTGGCATCATACAGTTAAGGTCAAAGGATTATATACACCTAGGCTAAAGACAAACTCAACTCCACACATTTCATGTTACCATTCAGTATTCTGTGAGACAAATCTATTTATTTACTATATCAGATTTTCAGTAGATCAAGGGTTTATTATATACTTTATTTTAGTGTTTGATAGCACTTCCTTGAACTTGAATCAAACGCCTGGATTCAGATGTCTTTGTGATGGCCACTCCTGTGCTTTCAGTCTTTAAGCCATTTTGCTACAACTTTGAAGGTATGCTTAGGATTATTGTCCTGCTGGAAGACCCTGGTATGACCAAATTTTACATTTCTGGCTGATGTCTTGAGGTGTTGCTTAAGTATTTCTAGATAATCCTTCTTCCTCACTATGACATCTATTTGTGAAGTGCACCATTCCCTTTTCCAGCAAAACACCCACACACCATGATGCTGCCACCCACATGCTTCACAGTTGGGATGGTGTTCTTCAACTTTAAAGCCTCAACCTTCTTCCTCCATACATATCACTGATTATTTTGGCCAAACAGTAAAGGTTTTGTTTCATGTGAGCAGAGAATACTCCTCCAGCAGACCAAAGACCAACAGCACTAAAGGAGAATTCATACTTCCTGTTTTCTTGCAAGTGTGTTTTTACATGGAAACTTCAAACCCAAGGCTGTCCTTTTCATTTTGCTATTGAGAAGTGAAAAACCAGCTTGCACCTAGGGCTCTAGTTCCATTACATCACTAAGGAGGATAAGATGGTTACTGATGGATAAATGAATGAATGGATGAATGAATGTATGAAGACTCACTTTCTCCACCATTGATTATTCTAACCTGTTTTTATCAACATAAAATATCTAAAGATTGATAATAGAATCAGAGAAATTCTCTGCTGAGTCAGAGTAATAATGTTGAAAAACAAACATACAAAAAAAAAAGAAAAGAAAAACTGCAGTGGTCTGAGGCTTTTATGATTATTGTACTGTAATTCTGATTCAGGATTTAACCACACTCTGAATTCTGAATGAATGAATGCAAATTTTTACAGAATGATATTTTATCATGTGTTTTACTATTATTTTGATGACTGCAGGGCATACAGCTTCATTGCATAACCCAGTTAAAACTTCACACAATTATCATAGTAATCCTACTGAACAAAATTTATATAACATATTTGTATGTTATTGTTTTTTATATCATATAATTATTACATTTATATTATTTTGCATTACAATAAAGGCACATGTAGACTATAGGAGTATTTCAACCCAAAAAGAAATGTATGCATTTAAACTACAGTTGTTCAATAGGGCTGTTATAAAAAATACTGTATTTTTATCATTTACCATTTACTGTATTTCTCAAATGCATTAAGAAGGCAAGCAATTCCACTAATAACCTTTTAAAAAGGCACACCTGTTCACTGAAAAGCATTCCAGGTGACTACTTCATGAAGCTGGTTAAGATAATGCTGACAATATCATCAAGGTAAATGGTGGCTACTTTGAAGAATCTAAAATATGAAACATTTTTTTTTTGTTTTTCTTACACTTTTTTGTTTACTACATACTTCAGTATATGTGTTGCTTCATAGTTTGAGGTATTCAGTATGGTTTTACAATGTAGAAAACAAAAAAAAGAAAAACCTATGAAAGAGAAGGTGTGTCCAGACTTTTGACTGGTATTGTATATTTGTACCATTTTAGCCTTCTGTTGCAGTATAGTCCAATATAGCATCATTAGACAGCTAAACTTGGACAATGAATTTGTTATAAAATTTAATCCTCATAGTTTGCTAAAAGAGTTTGAAATATGGACTTCTTCATACTTTTTATTGGGTGGCATGGTGTCTCAATAAGCATCATTACCACCTCACAGCACCAGTGCTCCTGGCTCAAGACTGACCTGAGGTCATTGTATATGTGGCATATTCTTCCTGTGTTCATAAGGGTTTCCTATAGTATTGTCTAGTTTCCTGTCCAAAACATGCATGGATTGGTATTTGGATTGGCTATGCATGGTGTCCAGCGATGTACTGGTGTACCATCCTGGGTGAATTTTCCCACCTTGATCCCAGTGTTTATCAGCCATTACTCTGAAAAGGATAAAACAGTCACTGAAGATGAATGAATGAATAACTTTTTATGAAAGGGGCATCACATGAAAGAAGTTTAAAGTTAAACTGCCTATAATCTTAAGAACTTTTCATAATAAATCGTACACATTAGCATTTATGTTTGTGTTCTGTATTAATATGATAAAATGACCAGAGATTTTATAAGCAAATTATAAACTTGAATGGGAAAACTAAATTAAAGTTATTTTCAGCCATTCACCCTAAATTATAAATTAACCAATTATAACTCCACATACCTGTCCTATGAATAGGTTTATGAATTTCCATTCATTAGACATTAATGCCAGGTCAAGGTACTGTTTATTCTGATTACTAACAGGAAAGGCTTGCTTTTGAACTTGATTACCTTTTGGGGCCAACTCACTATTGTACCAGTCTTTGGTGTGTGGGTCATGGTGAATAAAAAATCTTAACACATTTCTATTACAGCTTTAGATATTGTTAATAAATTAATTCACAAACACAAAGTAAATTTCAGATCTGTTGCACAATGTGCATTTTGGCAGCAGCTGTCTGTCATTTACTCTAGCTGAATAAAGGCTGTTAAGTTTAATTGCATATTTTCTGAAGTGCATTTCACTGTCTCTCAGGGATTGTAATTACTGAATTCAAAGCAGGGTTTTGATTAAAAATGTTCTGTAATGTAGAAAGCCCACTTTATCTAACCAAACCTGACTGGTGAAATCTTTAGTCTCTTAGAAAGCCCTTTTTTCAGGTCTAAACAAATCAAAAGCTACAATTTTTTTAAATGTTTGTTATCGCACTTCTGAATGGTCTTTAGAAATTTAGTCAATATTAACTCTAATATTCATAATAAAAGTAATGACACCTTTCTGCTAACTAGGCTGAACTGATTTCTTATGTGTGATGGTCTGAAAAACTATGAAAAGTTGTGCTGGCTGAGTTTTTGAAAACAGCCAAAAAAGGATTTTGACCAAAATTTTTTATTACTTTGTGCTAATAATAAAATAATGTTGGTGTCTTTTTTGGTTATGGTTATTTTCTAACCTTCATCACATAAGGCAAGAAAACAAATTAACAAACTCAGTCAGTCAAAACAGTAAAAAGAGTCAGTCTGTCACAAACCAGAATACATGCTAGGAATTATAGGTGCCAGTCATGCTGTCTGACAATGATTAAGTTTATTTAGCAGATATTACCAGCTCAAGACCTAGGGGAAATCTGGACCGACAGCAAGCAGTACACAGGCTAGGGAGCACTGTGTAGCCAACACATTAAACAGTGGATTGAGAAAGCGAGAGAGAGAGAGAGAGAGAGAGAGAGAGAGAGAGAGAGAGAGAGATGATTTCTGAGCTGCAATTCCATCCACTTAAATACTTAAGTACCAATGCTAAATTAAAATCAACACAAGTTAAAAAAATAATTGGATAACCCAAAATTACATAAAATTACTTAAAACATTAACTTAAAAACAAAACTTAAAAAATATGAAATGAAATGAAAATAATTTAACACCCTAACAAAAATTGGTTTACTCAAAATATTAACAAATATCAAAGTAATAAAAATAGTAACAGTATTTCCCACCATTACTAACTTGACACCTACAGTTCTTACACTCATTCAACACAGGAAATATTAGAGGTGGGATGCTTGATACTGATGTTTTGACTCTGTTCCGAGGTTCCGAATGCAGATGTGTCGAAACAATGCTCTGAAATGTCATTCAAAACACCCATGTCACTTGACCATGTACAAGCAAAACTTCAGCATGTTTCACTAACCTGACAGTGTGATCTGCTGAGTGAGGCAGGTGATGTAACGTCTACTTACAGTTAATAATTAAATTTTCTCATGGAGCTTCATTTTCTAGAAGCATAACTAGCTACAGTCACTGAAACATTATTCAGCCATAGATGAAATATTTTCCACAGAGGGAGCACATTAACGATTTCTACACTTTATAGGCTACAAAGTACACTCAATCCCACAAAACCCATGTAGTTATTTATGCCAATAAAGATAGCAGCCTTTTGTCAATATCTTATCTTTCTAAATGTCATGTCTTTCACATGAAGTTGAAATAGCAATGCAACATAAATAGCCTCACTAATGTTAATAAACACAACTTAAAATAGATAAATAAGCTTAATTTTTTTTATCATTTATTATTTTTAAGCTTATTTAAATAAAGCTTATTTCTGAGCTGTGCAGGTGCTGAGCCTGTAGCCGAGCTCCCCCTGCTGAATCTACAACAGCACTGGAGCACCATCTACTGTCTTGGAAGTGTACTGTGCCAAATTAAAGAATATACACTATATGGATAAAAGTATTGGGACACACTTCTTAATTATTGAATTCAGGTGTTTCAATCAGACCCATTGCCATAGGTGTATAAAATCAAGCACATAGCCTTTAAATCTCCATTTACAAATATTTGTGTAACAGAATGGGTCATTCTGAAGAACTCAGTGACTTTAAGCATGGTACTGTAATAGGATGCCACCTTTGCAATAAGACGGTTCGTGAAATTCCATCCGTGCTGGATATTCCACGGTCAACTGTAAGTAGTATTATTGGAAAGTAGTAGCAACAACAGAAACTCAGCCATAAAGTGGAAGACCACATAAAGTCACAGAGTGGAATAAACGACTACTAAGGTCCATGGTGCGTAAAGGCTGCCAACGTTCTGCTGATTCCATAGCTGAAGAGTTACAAACGTCCACTGGAATTAAAATAAACACAAAAACTGTGCGGCAGGAGCTTCATGGAATTGGTTTCGATGGCTAAGCTGCCGCATGCAAGCCTCACTTCACAAAGTCCAGATGGAGTGGTGTAAAGCACACCACCACTAGACTGTGAAGCAGTGGAAATATGTTCTATGTAGTGATGAATCATGCTTCTCTGTTTGGCAGTCAGATCAGTCAGACCATGAGTCTGGGTTTGTCAGATGCAGTGAGAACGTTACCTATCTGACTGCATTGTACCAAATGTGAAGTTTGGTGGAGGGATAATGCTGTGGGGCTGTTTTTCAGGGTTTGGGCTAGGTTCCTTACATCTAGTGAAGGGCAAACTTAATGCTTCATCATACCAAGTCATTTTGGACAACGCTATACTTCCAACTTTGTGGACACAGTTTGGGGAAGGCCCTTTTTTATTCCAGCATGACTGTGCCCCAGTGCACAAGCAAAGTCTATAAAGACATTGTTGAATGAATTTGGTGTGGAAGAACTTGACTGGCCCGTACAGAGCCCTGTCCTCAACCCTATTGAGCACCTTTGGGATGAACTGGAACAGAGATTGTGAGCCAGGCCTTCTCATCCAACATCAGTACCTGACCTCGGAAAAGGTCTACAGAATTAATGGGCGCAAATTCCCACAGAAACACTCCAAAGTCTTATGGAAAGCCTTCCAAGAAGAGTGGAAACTGTTATGCCAGTGGTGTAATGGTCAGGTGTCCCAATACTTTTGTCCATATATTGTATGCATAAAGAATTGGGTTTATTTCAATTAAACAGAACATATAACTTATTCCCAACATACTACACAGACAAATGAGCACAATGCTGGTCATAGGTTAATTACAACTGATGTGTGAAAACACTGAAATTTTGGTCTATACAAGAATGACCCCCCTAGTACATTTAAAATGTTTAATTAGCTTTTTTTTGCATAAAGTTAACAATTAAATAAATATATAGTTAATAGGAAACAAGAATAAAAAATATGACAAATATTACTTAATGACAAGGCTACTGATGTCATGTATTAATCTGTATATTAGCTAGTTTAAATGTATTATGTAATGCATTTAAAGAAAAACACTGCAGGACATTCTCAAATGTATGACTTTTATGCTTCTGTGCAGCTAGGTCAGGATTGTATGTTTGTATGATCTCAACATGCTCCTCACCAACTTGATGAGGCTGATCAGAGTAACTTGCTAATAGAGAGATATTTTAAGAGTCAACTGTTTTGCTATTGTCTGTTCAACCATGTAATTGTACGGTGACCATTTACCAGTATCTCTCAGTATCAGCTGCTTGAGTTCCACAAGAAAGAGAAAGTTTGAAATTTGTCCCTCAAACAAATCCCCATGACAAACAGTGTTAACATTATTTAGCTAAATTGTTAGCTTTGCTAGCTGTCTCATTTTCTTAGATAAAAACAGATATTAAAGAGAATTGGATATAGCAACCTGCATGAATCCTATTTTAATGCTCTTTTTTTTTTTTAGCATGACTACTTGCACATGGAGAACCAAATGGGCATCTCCAGGTTGTGCCTATGATGAAAATACATGGTTTGTCAGTCCACACAACAACAGTAAAAACAATGTTTAAAAATTTCTCCACCCTGGGGAACAAATTTGAAATGCTTCCTTTTCACTGACCCAAAAAAATGAGGATGGGGCCTTCAACTCTGATAGCAAGTTCCCTTGATTTCTAGATTACTTCATTTTGTAAATAAACAGAAACAATTACCACTCTAATGAAATATAGGGCAGAATGATTACTTTGTTTATGAATCAGTCCTTCGCACTCTGCTAAATTCCACAGTGCACAAATTCCATACAACACATGTCAAATTCATGTCTAAAATGTTCAAAGTTCCAAGCATTTAGTCATCAAACCTTGCATCCATTTAGCAGTTAGTCTTTCTAGATCAGTCGTGTCAGCGGCCTTCCATTTAATAAAGAGGAGAAAGAGTTGTCTGAAAAGGTGCCCTGAAAAATGTTACCCAGTTTGTAGGTTTGCAAGGAAATGATACTTTTATGTACTTGCTAGACTCTGGTGCTTAAAAGTTTATTGATTGATACCAGTGTAATACATTATTACAAGCTTATTTTCAGTTAATCATTATTATTTATTTTGGCAAATTAATATAAATAGCTATATATGTATAGTACCAGTCAAAAGTTTGGACACACTTTTTATTTCTGTTGTCTTCAAGTTTTTAAGTTTTAAGTTTTTTAAGTTGTTCTTGACATAATATGGAATCCTACAGTTGTCAAATAGGTCTATTTAATGTACACCAACACTACATTGACAAAACATACCTCATCGTCTCAAACACATTAAAAAGGCAAGAAATTCCACTAATTAACATTTGACAAGGCAAACCTGTTAACTGAAAAGCATTCCAGGTGACTATGTCATGCAGCTGGTTAGAATAATGCCAAAAGTGTGCTAAGCTGCCATCAAGGTAAATGGTAGCTACTTTGAGGAATCTAAAATTAAAAAACATTTTTTAACACTTTTTTGTTTACCACATAATTTTATGTGTCTTCAGTATGTCTTCAGTATTGTTCTACAATGTAGAAAATAGTTAACATAAAGGAAAACCTATGAATGAGTAGGTGTGTCCAAACTTTTGAGTGGTACTGTATCATGCAATGGTTAGTACTATTGCCTCACAGTAAGAAGTTTCTAGGTTTGAATCTGCCATCTGACTAGGGCTTTTTTGTGTGGGGTTTGCATGTTCTTCTTGTGCCTGTATGGGTTTCCTCTCACAGTCAAAAAACATGAAGATTAGGTTAACTGGCTCATAGATGTGAATGGGAACCTGAATGGCTGTTTGTCTTTGTGTTAGACCTGCAATAGATTGTTGACCTTCCCAGGGAGGTACCTCACCTCTTGCCAGTCAGCTGGGATTGGCTTCAGCTCCCCGACAACCTTATGATCAGCCAAACAATTAAAACCCATGACAGATGAAATGAATAAAATTATCTTGTTAAAATGCACCTGTCAAGGGGTGGGATATATCAGGCAGCAAGTGAACAGTCAGTGCTTGAAGTTGATACTTCTCCTTATTGAGTTTGCACAATAGGACCGAGAGGCAAATTCACTGCTTTGGTAGCCCCTCCCCCTTCCCAGTAGAAAGGATCAGATGAATACGATCACAAATTGTTTTCAAATTGCCTTTATTACATCTATTCACAGAGCATAAATAGTTTCAGCTCGAGACATTTCATTAATACGGATTAAAAGGGCATATCACATGAGCTGTAGATGGATGTGACTAATGTGTCATTAGTAATAGCTTTACTTGTGATAAGTGCTTATTAGTTAGCTCACTGATGGAGAAGATTGCAGCATTAGAAGTGCGCATCCAGACTCTAGAGAGGGTTGGTGAGAGTGAGAGCAGTGTAGTGTATGTAGGGGAAAGTCTGTATGCCTTAGGTGGAGTTAATAATCCCCCAGCTCTGGCAATAGAGCCCTCACAGTGGGGGTGAATGTGCAGCATAAAGCATATAGCAGAGCCAAAGATAATGCTAAGGCTTGCCACAGGAGCACCACTCCTCTCCGCATCACGTGTCTAACAGTTTTGCTCTCCTCAGTGAAGCATCCGCTGAGAAACCTGAAAGCTCTGGTTATAGGAGACTATCATAAGGCATGTGAAATTAGCTAGGCCTTTAGGGGTTCCAGCAGCTATAGTTCAGTGTATACCGTGAGCCAGGGCACCAGACACAGCAGGCAATCTTAGGGTCCTGGGCAAGCACAGGTTTTATAAGATAATTATTCATGTAGGAGCTAACGATATATGCCTTCGTCAGTCAAAGGTTACTTTACAGTGTACCTTTGTAGAGGTGTTTAAATTAATGAAGGCGATGCCTGATGCAGTAATATGCTCTGGCCCCATCCCAGATGTATCTTACAGCAGGTTATGGTCGCTGAACTGCTAGTTGTCCAAGTGGTGCTCCAAAAACAGTTTGGTCTTTATAGATAATTGGAGTAGTTTTGAGGGCAAGGCTGGCCTGTTAGGGTGGGATGGTATCCATCCCACTCGGGAAGGTGCTGCTCTCATTTCTTGTAGTATAGCTCATGGTCTCATGACAGGCCTAGTTAATATGTAACAATCTAGTGCCAAGGCCAGGGAGCAGACAAGCAGTCTAAACTGACGGACTGCTAGCTGCACGGAGCCATCACTCAGTTTCCACCATATTCTGTTCCCCGACTTAAACAAAAATGTAGAAAAACTCAGAAAGTTTGTTCTGATAACCTAATTAAAATAAATTTGGATCATACTGAATGTACAGCCAGCACCTTTGATCTAAAGCTAAGCCGGTTAAATATTAGATTTACTCTTACATGTAAAGCACTTATTGTTAATGAAATTATTACTGATCAGCAGTTTAATGTACTGTGTTTAACAGAAACATAGATCAAACCAAATGAGTACGTAGCATTAAACAAAGCTAGTCCTCCCGGTTACAGTTATATACACCAGCCTCGTCTAACTGGCAGAGGAGGAGGCACTGAGTTGTTTATAACGATAAACTAGGCATCACACAAAAACCTGTTCATAAATTGAATGCAGCTGAAATTGTCTGTACTAACATAACATATATAGCCACTAAAAATAAGTCTGTCCAGTCATTTTAGTTAATCATTATTTACAGACCCCCAGGGCCATATTCTGAATTCCTTTGTGAATTTTCATATTTCATCTCAAACCTGGTTGTCTCCTTAGATAAAGCATTGATTGTTGAAGATTTTAATATTCAGAAGACCCAGAATATCCTCTGAGGACAGAGTCAACATTTCACTATACACTAGATAATGTAACTCCACTTAAAAGGAAAATAAATTAATTTAAGTAAATTATAAAAAAAATTAGCACCTTGGTATAATGATGACACGTACACCTTAAAACTGACCACTTAACTTAACACATAAGTGGCGTCAACCTAAATTGGTAGTATTCAAAGTAACATGGAAGGAGAGTCTACTGAGCTATAGGAAAGCTCTTGGTCAACTTATTTCTCCACTCTAATAGAAGATAAAAAAAAAAATCCAAATTCTTATTGAATACTGTAGCAAAATGATCTAGGAATAAGACAGCCAAAGAAATGACCATACCATCAATATGCAGTAGCAATGACAAGACTGACAATATCAGGCAAAAAAATACAAACTATGAATATAAATCCAGACAATCTGATAAGCATCTCTGTAGACAACAATATAACTATATCATATCAGCCATTAGAATGTTTTACACCCCTTCAAGAGACTGAATTAATCTCACTAATTTGCTCATCAAAATCAACCACCTGTGTATTAGATCCTTTACCTACATGTTTCCTCAAACAGATAATGCCAGATGTAATTTAACCTATTCTAAAAATTATCAACTCTTCCCTTAGCATTGGCAATGTACCTAATCCTTTAAATTAGCAGCTATCAACCCCCTGATTAAAAACCTGATCTCTACCCCAGTTTGTTGTCCAACTATAGGCCAATATCAAACCTCCCTTTTATTTCCAAGATTCTAGAAAAGGCTAGTTCTAGTTCTAATTCTAGTTATGCTCATACCTACATAGGAATAGCATTCCTGAAATGGATCAGTCAGGATTAAGACCTCACAATAGTACAGAGACAGTACTAGTTAAAGTGAGGCAAATGACCTACTACTGGTCTCCGATCAGTCTCCTTGCTTGTGTTACTTGACCTTGGTGCAGCTTTTGACACCATTTCTCATACTATTCTCTATTACTATTACTATTCTATATATATATAAAGTTATGGATTCATAAGTTTATATTCAGAGTCTATATACTTCTGTGAAGCTAGCTGCTTTGTGACAATGTCTGTTGTTAAAAGTGCTATACAAATAAAATTTTATTGAAATGAACTGAATGTGGAATAAGCTGGCACAGAGATCAACAGGATGAGTTAATAACACATTATTTGGGATCTATGGCTATACCACGTCCACTGTAAACTAACTACCTACTTATAAAATCCATCCTAATGATGGGTAGTGTGTATTCACTGATGAACAAATGGCTTTTTTGCAAATTTTGATAGCTAGCTGATTGTATGGACGCTACGTCAGATATATTATAATTACTGTAAGGATATACACTATTCAATTCAATTCAATTCAATTTTATTTGTATAGCGCTTTTAACAACAGACATTGTCTCAAAGCAGCTTCACA
>JAQQZR010000191.1:0-16222 GCA_030068235.1 Notoglanidium macrostoma | reverse complement strand
GACTGGCGACCTGCCCAGGGTGTACCCCGCCTCTCACCCGAAGATGCTGGGATTGACTCCAGCTTCCCCGTGACCCAAATGGATAAAGCGCTATTGATAATGGATGGATGGATGGAAGTTGTAATGAGGATCAACTTTGTAGAAGCTGCTTAAGATTTAAATGGGTTTCCTCGGCCAGGTAAAACGTCACTGTATCAGTGATGTCTTTTCTGTTTCAGAACAGTTGTTATTGAGGTTTGCTTCATCCCAGTGTCTGGCTGAGGTGCTGGAACACTCACATGCAAGTTTCATGATAATATACTTTTCGGGGTGGAAGAGGAAGAAAGGAAGAAATCATGGTTAAGGAACTGCCTACTGTTGGCTATTTTCTTTTTGGTTGGTTGTTTGTATGTCTCCTGTCAAGGAGAACATGGGCTCGACTGTCAAATAGGGTAACATCTATTTCATAAAAAAAAAAAACTGGGATGCCATGTCTGACCATTTTCAACTTAACAGTCAAAAATACTTTCAGTATCACAGTTCCTGTGTCCTCTCTGTAAAGAGCCATTTTAATCATTAATGATCAGAAATTGTCACCTCACTCACCCAATTCCAAAGTCTGTAATTTTCTACTGTTTAAAAAGCAGAAAATATATACATGCAATGTTTCTAAAATAAAAATTTCATAAGATTTAAATGTCGTCTGTGGATAGGCACATTTTTTTGCCTAGAATTTAAGTCTCAGCAAGTAGGCATTTACAAATAGGAAGTTTTTAAGAGTGAAAGTGATTTTTCTGAACCTCTACAATGGAATAGCCCCTGCGGATTCCATACAGCAGCGTACAGCCAAGCACGATATCCAAGACCTAAAGCGAACACAAACAAGAACGAGAGAGAGGTAAAGTATGGATTTGTCAGATTCGTCCTGCATTCCTGGATGACGGTGAAAAATTTAACTCTGTCTTACCTCTATGAAGGCAATAGCAAGAGCTGGTACTCCAAACTGGCTCATGACTACCTTGGGCGAATGCTCCAAAGCAGTCTTACAACCCTACGGCACAACAAGCCAGTATCTCCATTACTACATTTATTTAAGTGAAATGACCAAAAAATGTTGTTTTAAAAGAAGAGCATTTAGAGTCATCCTTTTGAGAGTTAATGTTTATGCACTGTTTGAAATGCCTCACGGGAAAGCAGGGCTTGTTTTCTGCTTACTTCTGAGTAGATTTTGTAGAAGTCGATCATGGCTCCGGCCCCACAATCCGTTGTGACATTCCAGCAGCAGGAGTCTGGGACAGACATCCCGTCAGTCTGGAAGTTCACCCAATCGGAAGAGTTCACTGCTCCACAGCAATACGACTAGACACACACACACAAAAGAAATTATGAGTGAATTATATAAGGATTGAACACTTGATGTGTGTAGTTTCTTATAGGAAAATAATCAGCAACAAGGGCTGGACGCAAAGCAGACTTACTGTCGACAATTTGTCAATTACAGCATGTCCCAAAATGCTTTTTTTTATTTTTACAATTTTCATTAATTAATAAAATGAGACTTTGAAAGGCATTTTTTTTCACACTTCCACACATTTCATGTTACCATACATTTCCTGTTTTAAGTTAATTATGGTATTTACTTTACTTCCATTCCAGAGGTAATTTCTTGGGGAAAAAACTCTATTTGGTTACAATTGTGTTTGTTTGGAGACATGCTTAGGATTATTGTCCTGTATTATTATCCTATATGTATAGTGCTTTTAACAGTGGACATTGTCACAAAGCAGCTTCGCAGAAATATATAAATTCTAGTAATAAATTTTGAACATTTTAATTTATAAATTTATCCCTAATGAGTGAGCCAGGTGGCGAGGAAAAACTCATGAGGATGAAATGACATGAGGATGAAACGTCAGATAGTGCAATTATAAATAACTCGTTTCTATTACTGTGTGCTACATGGTCAAAAAAAGTACATTTGTGTAGCCAAGAAATTCACTACAGTTTTAAGGGTATTTTTTTGAAGTTATCAACTGATTCACTGATGGAGACTTGAGTGCAAAAATGTTTGTGGAAATTGAAGTCCCAGGTCATAGTCAACCAGTATCAGAATATATGTACTGATAGAGACTTCAAAGAACCTATGTAAGTCGCTCTGGATAAGGGCGACTGCCAAATGCTGTAAATATAAATGTAAATGTAAGCAGCATGTGTAGCTTGACAGAGAAAGCGAGAGCGAGAGAGAGAAAGAGAGAGAGCGAGAGAGCGAGAGAGAGAGAGATAGGTGTGCTCATGGTCATGTAATGGTTAAGAACAGTGTGACTCCAGCAAGACTAGCTATGACAGCATAACTAAAAGGGAGAGCGAGAAGGTAACACAGATATGAGGGCACTCTGGGACATAAAGCGGCTCCACCATTTGGGACCAAGTTTGAACTTTCTGGCTGATCTCTTGAGGAGTTGCTTCCATATTTCTAGATAATCCTCCCTCCTCATGACAGCATCTATTTTCTGAAGTGATCCAGTGCTTTTATCAACAAATCTCCCCACGACATCATGCTGCCTTCCCCATGCATCACAGTTAGGATCATGTTCTTTGGATTAAGCCTCAACCTTTATTCTCTATATACAGAACTGGTCATAATGGCCATTTATTTCATCTGACCAGACAACACCTGTCCAAACGGTAGATAAAAATTGTTAGTCTAATAGCATTTTTCTATCCACTAACTTTCCCTCATGTAACCTTTGTCTCTGTCGTGTGTTATTTTCCAAGTTAACATATCAACTGACCCAAACCCAGCACACCTCACCAACATTCAGAGACCATTTGTCTGTACCATTGGTCACAGATCGCACACACACTGACATACACACATTAACATAGCACACACACGCACACACACGCATTTTCCCTTGATCTCAAGGGTAAAAAAAGGCACTGGTTTTTGCAGCCACAGGTACCCTCGTAATCAACTCCTAATTATGACAGTTAACCAAAGTAGATGTCCTTATTGATTTGCAAAAAAAGGATGGTAATATGAAATGTGTGGAGTTGTGAATATCTTTAGCCTTGTTGCATGTAAACTTTTGCCATCAACTGTAGCTGCTATCAACAGTGGTTCCCACACCAACTGCTCATTATTAAGACGAAACAATTTGCTGCTTGTCACGTTACTGAAAAAGTGGAAAGATTGGAGACTTTCCTGTTATGGAAAGCCTAAAGTTACAGCTTTATCTCTGACCGGTACAAATCATTGACACTGGAGACTCCTTCCATTAAAGTGAAATAAACATCCCAAATTTAACCATATCCATAATAACGTGCATTTTTAAGTTGTTTGTGTAAACTTACAGTGCCAAGAAAAACTATTTACCCCCTTTTCTTCTACATAATTGATGGTTAAATTCAGCAGGGCTACAGTATTACTCAAGCCTGGGTGTGTCTAGTCAAACTGAATCCATTTATCTACAGTTAACTGGTTGACTGAGTATTATTTTTCCACACAGGGCCAGTTGATGTTGGATGACTTCAGTAAATTTACAATCAATTTAAAACCGCATTTTGTGTTTACTCAGGTTGCCTTTGTCGTATATTAAATTTAGTTCGAAGATCTGAAACAATTTAGAGTGAAGAATATGCAAAAATATAAAGAAATCAGGAAGGGGGAGTGGAACTGTATTTGAACGAGTGCAAAGTTACATAATCATAATTAATATAAACCTGTAATTTGCCTTGCAGCCAGATTTACTGTCAGAGCTGCTGTTATAGAAAATGAATCAGCAGTTTCTGAGAAATCACAGAAGACTGTGATATAAAAGGAGTTAATGAATTCTGGAGGCCATTTAAAGCTCATGTGTGTTAGCAGTGACCATGTGGGACACAAACCTTTTGCTGTATGTCATCCATGAGATACTTAAACGCTTCTTTAGTTTTGTACTCTCTGACCATGTCCTGCAGGCCGTGGTCCAATAACTGGAGGAAAAAACAAGAGTTATGTAAAAATGTAATGCTGGATTGTACTGTGGTTTCAAAAAATTGTGAAAATTAATTCATGGTATTCAACAAAACACATTAAAATAAATGTCAATTTTGAGTTAGCAATTCATTCCGCTTTTCAAAGAATTTTGACTGAACTGAACATTTGCAAATCCCAGGATTATACTGTTAAAAATCTCACCTTATGAAATATGACCAACACACCAACGATTAACAAAATTTTAGCGATCAAGTAGAGCGTCTGCAGGGTGACAAACTGAGGAGAAAGGAGTAATCGATCATTCTTAAATACTGCTGTGGAGTCATGTGTAGCAATGAAACCATAAATTCCTCATGAATTAGATTCATGTAACCATAAAACAGGACATAACCATACCATCGCTCTGTTTACAGATCAGTGTTGGGTGTGAACCTGAGGGGTGTACCACAAAGCACGTGTTTAAGCTTAATGAGTTAATGCAACTATCTGGCTTAAAGGGAACAAATAAAATTTCTTTCATTTTATATTACAGTTTAAGATCTAGGATGGTTGAGGATTGTTCTTTCAGTATCGATGGCATAATAAATGGCAACTCGCTACTCGGCGCAGAGGATTCTGGGAAGGGCGAGCCGACCTCTTTAAACTCTGGCTTATCAATAACACAAAGATGGATTTCTTTTTAGCTGGCGACTTAGTACACATGGCTAACTTGCTAACCTACTGTACTATAAACATTAATGCATCCTGATGCGTCCCTCGACAAGGACGTAACAGGAAAATCTGTCATCAATGCAAGACATGGTGGTGACAGCATGCCAACACTTGCACAGACTCAGTGTACTGACAAGCAGCATGCTTAGCATTTTGTATTATATTTTTAATAATAGTTTTATATATAATTAGATTTTTATTTGCTGCCTAATGCCATTGCTGAAATTAGCACATACAATTTGCAGCTAATTATTTGATTTGCAATTACTTTTAATTCAAGGATGTGAATTAAAATAAAATTGTCTAGTATAGTGTATGAAGGCACTGGCAGCAGCAACACTATTGCCTTTTGCCAGAATAATACTTCTGAATTCTTCAAACAAATTAAATATTATCTATTTTTCTGTAAAAAAATTTTTTAACCAGATCCTTCTCCAGCTTTTACAAAAACAGTTTATTTGAGGCAGTATGAGATCTGCGCTTTATAATGTGACTCTAGTAGGACTTCATTTTGGAAGCATAGCTCAACTTAACAAGTTGTTAACCGACATTGTGATACCAATTAAGCCAGTTTGTCAATGTTTGGTTATGTAAAGCCGGCTACCTTGCCAAAACCGGAAGTTTGTCGAGCTTGTGTCGTGGTACAGCCCCGTGTCCAGTTGTGATTCTTAAGGCTTCTTAGTGATAAATGAAATTTCACTATAAATGTTTACTGAATACTATGTTCTACAAATGTGATCAGGACTTTTAGACGGTGGATAATTTCATAAAAGCCAATCCTAAGTTTAAGAAAAGTGACCAAAGAAAATCTGACACCATGAATTCCTAGAAAGAGTAGAAAACAAAAGAGAAAGGGCACAGGTAAAAAAAAAAAAAAAAAACACAAACAAACTGTAAAATAATTAATCATAGAAACAAAAAACTGACTAAAATTTGCATTCTAAAAGCCAGTGAATTCTTCCGAAATCCTTAATTAAACACCATTCAATTCAGCGCATTGAATAAATTGTATAGAACATATTTTGTAATTTGTTTTTTTAGTAAACTCTCTGAACTTCAGACACTGGTTGCTCAGATTTGACCAGTCAAATTCAGAATTTGCAATGTTCACTTCTAAAAAATACAAATTAAGCCTCCATGCTACACAGGGACAGGCAAAGGCAATCAAGCCTGGAATGAGAGATTGTGAGCTGATATACCAGTTCACTGCATTTTTCCATAATGAATTAACCAATGTAAATGTCTCATTAGGACTCCCTACTTACTGTAGCGACCATGCAGTAGTTCTCTTTCCACGCTCCGCAGCAGCCAAAGAAGGCAACGAGTAAGGTCACGATACCAATAATGAGACAACCAATGGCAGACCGGCTGTAAACCTCTGGGTCAACGTCAGGAAAAACTCCGAAACCTACCAAAACTCCCACCATGATGATAGCCAGGCCATACAGCTAGATGGAGAGAAACAATGAACAACATATTAGAAAATCAGGCCTTTAGTTTATATTTTACGTTTCTATCTATGTATCTATGTATCTATCTAAACTGTCCAGCTTACAAAATAGTTTATAGCACCTCGATTTTCAGTGTAATAGTCTCCAGTTTTTTAAAATGTGACATGCCCCAAAACAACAAAGTTGTAAGCATCAAGTGACTTCATGATTTCTGTCCAGTATAAACACTGATTTTCTGAGAAATTAAATATATGTCCAGTCTTTGCAGGTTAGATTATCAAATATAGGTTCACTTACCCACTGACAAGATGCCAAGCCATAAGATCTTCTAGATTTACGGCATGTAAATCAGTTTAGCCAAATGGCAAACCCTGTCTTTTAGTGCTAATCAACAATAATAATCATAATAATATGTGAACACTATTTTAGCTAATGTCAATTCCTAAATAAAATTCTTGATAAATACCTCAGTCAACCAACCACAGCTCATTTGCAAGGGTAATTAATCATATCTCTTTCTAGCTAGATTAGAAATCTCTTTTTGTTTACAAACACTAAAGCAGCCTATACCAGCAGCCTAACCCAAAAATGATGGATATCTAACAAGTGTACAGTCAGCACTTCAACTTGGAGGAATATAAAAGATTTCCACGGAAGAAGATGCTAAGGTAAATGGAGTTTCTGTCTTTATCTTGTATTAAATGAAGAGCAGAGAAGCTCTATGCCCAGATAAAAGGAGACAAAATGAACAGATAAAATATTTATCCCCAAATCAGGCAGTAACATTATGCGGTCATATCACCTTTGAAAACCTAGTCACAAGGTTACAGCACACAAAAGCAGAAATGAGCACTGCTAACTGTGCAGCATACAGAGGATTCAGGTGGATACGATTCAACAATATCCATAGTCATAACTGAAAAAACATTCTTCTGGATATCTTACCTCTGAAACTGTGACTGATCCCTTTAAAATGGTAAACATTTCACACTGAAGGAATCAGACAAGACATGAAAGTATATCATTTGTAGTGTCTAAAAATACTATAGCTAGAAGGCTGGGGATTCATTGCAAAATATAGCTTAGAACTGGTTCAGGTTACACATTATGCTATGTGGAGCAATCTATCCTGTAATAAGGAGTTTAAATTTGGATTATGCAGCAGTTGCATTAAACTAAAAAAGTCTAAAAAAAAAAGTGTAGTTTTTTTTTTTTAGAATGCGTGTTTTTGGAGCTGCATATCCCAATTTCCATCCTGGTTCTCGCATTATAAACAAATCATCATTTGGGTTACTGACAATAAGCAGTTCATATGTTTGTGTTACTCTAACCCTAGAGGGTAACATGTGATTGTTCTCACTTATCGCTGCCAGTTTACCTATTTATGTGTCTTTGTGCTTTCAGTTACTTCAGAAACTGGCAAGTGAGAGAGAGAGAGATTGAGAGAGAGAGAGAGCTGAACAGCACAGAGCTGCATATGTGTGTGTGTGTGTGTGCTTACCCACCTAGAAGCGCTCCTCGACCTGTGCAATGAGCAGCAGTTGTGCTTCAAAGCCCTGGCGGAGAAGCAGGCCGAGAGCCAGCGGGCACTCTAGAAGCTGCTGCAGCCCACCACATTTCCATCCATGTCCCCTGCCACTATGCTACACATGACGCTCACCAAGATGGCCTCCACAGATGATCTGGAGGCCTTCCCGGAGCTCTGAGTGTACAGCCGGTACATGGGAATGACTGGAGGAGGAACGGCCTCTAGGACTCCTCTCCGCTATCAGGAGAAGCCAAGCAGCTACTGCCACAGACACAACTGGAGTATTCTGGCATCAAGAGTGCAGTCCTGCAGCATGTCAACCAGACATCTGAGGAGCACCTCCATAGCTTTCTGTAACTGCGGCTCCCCAGGATCGAGGGTGGCGAGGGCTCCACTCCGCCTCTTTTCAGGGATTTTCCTCTGGAATTTCCCCTTGGAACAGTCACGTGACGAAACCCTGAGGCACACTTTCGACCAAGTGAGAGTAATTGATTGTCAGCAAATCCAGCCTAATGTTGCACTATCCCACCTGTATTTTTCAATTATTAAGTATAGGTTATACAGAGTGACACAGGGCACTCACACTAAGGAAGAGACAACCAAGTTTTTGGTAGCAAAGAGCTGTAGGGAACTTCTGTTCCATACGGCTCATCATAATCCTATGGCTGGGCACTTGGGCCAAGATAAAACACTAAACCATCTCATGACCTGATTCTACTGGCCAGGCATTCACGGTGTTGTTCGAAAGACAGGTGTCTGAATGTCAGATGGTTAATGTCAGCACCCATTACCCTTATTTGAGGTCCCCTTTGAAAAAACTGACACAGACCATGTCAGGCAATTATAAAGGTGCATGTCAGGATATGGCTTTGTGTTAGTCCTGGTGGATTATTCAATGCGATATATGGGAGCAGTGCCTCTGCACAACATCTCAGTATGCAGTGTTGCAGAGACACTCTTCCGTGTTATCTCCCAAGTCAGGATAACAAAAGAGATCCTGACTGACCAGGGAACGACGTTCATATCACGGACACTAAGTGAGCCCTTTGAATTATTATGGATTGAATTTATTTGCACCAGTGTTTACCGTGCGCAAAACAGATGGCCTGGTGGAGCAGTTAAATAAGACACTTAAAAACATGATTTGTAAGTTTATACACTAGGAAGCAGAAAATTAGGATAAGTGTCTCAAACCGGTTAATTGCAGTAAGAGAGGTTCCGCAGGCATCCACGAGGTTTCCCCATTTGTATTATTGTACAGGTGAAAGCCCAGAAAATTGGGAGGAGGGCGCAACATGGGAATATTTGAGGAGCCCCACCGTGATTGGAGGAGCCTGTTGGCCTTGGTGCCGAAAACTGATGGGTCAGGCCGTTTTTTGTTTGGACTCTTGAAAAGTCAGCGGGGTGTCTAAATTTGATGCATGCCTTATGCCTCGCATTGATGAACTACTCAATCAGTTAGGCAAGTCTTGCTTTCATTCAAGATTGGACTTCAAGGGGTACTGGCAGATTTCCTTGACACTGATACGTTGAGAAAAAATGGCCTTTTTCTACTCTGTATGGGTTACACCAATGTGTCACCCTTCTGTTTGGGTTGTTTAGAGCCCCAGTGATGTTTCAATATCTCACGTACCCTGTCTCCTCCACCCACAAGGCATATACTAATACTTAATTAGGTGACAATCATTTATAGCCAGATTGGCAGCCACATTTACAACATCAGAAAGCTGAGATACTTGAGACAGGTGAAATTCGCAGTAAACCCAAAGAAGTGTGCAATTGGAATGGGTGGAAGTACGGTTTCTGGGCTTCCACTTGGGCCAGGGGCACGTGCATTCCCAAATTGATAAGACCGCAGCCTGCCTGAGACCCAAAACCAAAAAGGGGGTGGCTGGCTATTATCGGAGGTTTGTCCCTAAGTTTTTGATCGTCACCAGCCCCCTGACTGACCTCACTAAAAACAGATCACCTGATCTGGTCCAGTGGATGAAGCCATGCAAGTGGGATTTCTGCCAGGTAAAGCAGTTTTGTGTGAGGGTTCACTGCTTCATTCTCTTGGCTTTTCGCTCCCATTTGTTCATCAGACTGACAAGTCAGACGGAGAACTGGGGCCCATTTTGTTCTAGGTGGTGGAGGGGTAGGAGCACCCCTTGCTGTACATCAGCCACAAGCTCTCGGGAAAAGGAGCGCAAGTACAGCACAATCAAGGAGTGTCTGGCCATCAAGTGGGCAGTCCTTCGCTACTACATTCTGTGGTGCCCTTTAACCCTCTGTTCCGTTCATGCCCTGCTCCAATGACTCAATCACATGAAGGGTTTCAATAGGTGGCTGCAAGCCAGTAAACCAATGAGATAGAGAGCTGAGCAGCACAGAGCCATGAGTGTGTGTAGAGTGAAAAAAAATCGCTAAAAAGCGAACAGAAATAGTGAATGAAAATAATGAGCCACTGTTCTGAGTTGGCCCAAGCCTGCCTCACTTGTTTGCATGTCCAAGCCACATAAGTTACTTCCCAATATAAGTCATGAGATAAATGAATCATGTAATAACAGCACACACACACACCTCCCGTCACCTGAGTACTAATTTCTTGCACCTGTTTACGATCACCCCTGCACCTTATTTAAGGAGTTTGAGTTTCCCTATTTTGTTGAGAAGTATACCCTCTGTGTTTTGTTTCCAGATTTTACCAAGCATTTTGTTCACTGCCTTGATTACCTGTTTTTTTTTTTTTACCTCCATGTTTGTTTCTGTTTATTGCTCCTGCCTAGTCTCTGATATCTTGAATGTGCCTTGCATAATCTTAGCCTGTGTTTGGATTATGATTTTTTTCAAATGTTTTGGATTAGTTTGCTCTACTGGCTCAATTAACTCTCTCTCTCTCTCTCTCTCTCTCTCTTTTTCTCTCTCTGCTTTTACCTTTGTCCTTCTTCCTTGACAATTAGCAAGGAAACTGAAATAGTGAAGTAAAACACCATTAAAAAAATATATCTGAGTAACTTCAAAAATTATCTGAAATATTCAACCTCATTCAGATTCATTCAATTTAGAACAAGTTACACATGTCTACATTAGCGTCTTTGGAGTATTATGAGTGGAAATAGCAATTACTTAGTTGGGTATTATTATTATTATTTTAACCCAGCTATCTGGGATTAAGATCTTACAGGAAGTTTATTAATCCTTCCAGATAGGCATATGGATGGTGTGAAATTCTAAATCAACATTTTCCCATGGTGTAAAGACTGGCATCTATGAATATTTCACAATTTTATTAATATGAAGCCACACAAATGAGCAAATCATGCAAAAAAAAAAAAAAAAAACATTATGAAATGGCTAATAATAGTGTTGGGTTGTATCTGATGGCTAGTTCCCAGTGATGATATAACCATGTTACAATGCCAAACACTTACCGAGAAGACAACGTTGAAGGTAAAAAGCAGGAACTTCACACATTTCATTCCTCCCTCTACAGCCATAATGTTTTCAGTTTAGATTCTAAAGGGGACAAGAAAGTTACATCAGAAATTTTTTTAATACAAACTTGTCTTTAATGTAGCTGCATTGTGATGTTCAGTGACGTCTGGATTTAGTTGCACTTCTGAGAACTGAAAAGAAATGCCCTAAACCTGATGTTTCATTCCCGTAAATTCTAATGCAATTTATGAACAACGAACATATTTTCAGTGGACACTTGTATTCATCTCAGCATGCATTTTATAGGCTACAGATGGGTGTTTTTAATTTTAAAGTGAACGCCAAACTCATATATGGCGTAATAAGATCATTTTCTTAAGATTGTAAGGGCGTCTTACAGTGCTTTTATTCTGGAGAAGACAGAGACAAGTCCACCTTCCCCTCCCTGCATTCACGTCACAACACATCTGACATAGCCTAACCCGTGGACCATATCTTTTATTTCTTTAATTTTATGTTAATAATGATATAAAGGGTTAAATGGGACGACTAGTCCCTCCATCTTAAAACAGTCCTCGTGTTTTGATCAAGAATCCCATGCTTCAGCTGATATCTGTTTAAAATCTGAGTTATAGCTCATTTCATCTTTATTTTTAATCAATGTCAAATTATGATAGTGAACGTATTTTAATGAAAACAACCATAGAGAGGTAAAGTTAAAGTACCGCTGGATACAGCACAAACAACATAACGGTCCTATTGACAACCAAATTACTGCACCGACAAATTCAATCATCTCATAACTCAATTTAATACCCAAAACCAAAAATGTTATTACTCCAAATTAAAAGGTCTCACACAAAAAAAATTATTCCCAACAGCACTAATTAGGCAATTCCCGAAGAACAAAATACGCTAACAGGGTAAATATCGTAATTAATACCATGATACACAATAATCATAATACTGTCTAAAACACATGACTGTAAACACTTACTTTAAGCTTTAGAACTGGGCTGAGACGCAGTAAACAATTGGAACGAGTGATCCGACTTCTTCTCCTGCTGTGATGCTCACTCTCTCCACCCTCATCCCTCACAGCACACTCCTCATTTACTCTTTACTTAGTCACTTTCACTTCACAAGGGCAGGGCATTCAGGAAATAAAGAAACTAAATCTTTTTATTTCTAAGAAAATAAATGTATTCATACACTGAAAAAAAAGACAGTTTACTTGTAATATCATGACACATGACTATAGCAAGAAAGAACCAATTTATATAAAATACCTAACAAGAACTGCTGTCTCGCTCCCTGTGTCACTAGGCTGAATAGATATAAAAAATGTGATTTAAAAATACTTCTATAGGCTACTCATATTTCGGTGCATGTTCTCCCTGTGTCTGCATGGCTTTCCTTCCACCTTCCAAACATACTGTATATATAAGTATAACTATACATGAGGTACACTTCATTGCCCCTTGGTGTTGATATTTTATTTCACTTAACCACAAAGACGTTCACGCAACTTTTCAGTTATAAAACAGTGTTTATTCACCTTTTGAAGATTTACACACTTGTCATTATGTAATTTAAAAAGTTTGAATATCAAAACCCATCAAAGGAACGTGGAGAGAAGTTATAAATGATAAATAGACTGAGTGGTTCTTTATTTTTCAGTTAATAAGGTAGCATTAGTTATTATCAACTTGCCATGTACTTATATAAGAGGCCCAACTCCTGCTGCAGAAAACATTCCCCAAACCATGATGCTTCCTCCTCCAAATTCAACCGATTTCTTCACACACTCTTGGTTCGGTTTTTCTTCAGTTTGATGCTGAACATAATGTTACCCGTCTGACCTAACTTAATTAAACGTCCCCTCATCACTAAAGTGAACTTTGTGCCAGTTTTCCAGCATCCACACAGCATGCAAAGGTTAGTCTAGCCTTTTGATTCTTTCTGCTGATTCTTTCTGGCTTGGTCAGTGTGGAGTAGGCTTTCAGATCAAATTCTCTCAGAGAGTGAGACACTGCTGAGACAGAACCTTGCCCCGTTCTCCGTACATCATGTTCTCTTGTGCGTTTGTCGTAAGTGGACGACCAGCGTTTTTTGGGGACATGAGTGAATTAGTGTTTAATAAGTTTAAATGTACTAGAAATCACTCTCTTGGAAACACCAACGTCACTCGCAGTGGCTGAAAGAGTCATCCCTTCAACCCTCATCTGAACAACCTGCTGTCACAGGGATTCAGTCACATTGGAGAAGCTTGGCATCTTGAAAAATGTTTGTTAGATAATAAAGGAAATTAGCACCAGGTGTCTGTGCTGTGAAGTATTCTAAAGTGTTCTCTAAATTTGATCACAGTTCTTTTTCAAATTTCCCATAAAAGTTTTTTTTATATTGTGAGATGGAATATTTCACTTCAACTTCTTCCCTTCTATGTTATGTTAGAATAACTTTAAATTGTGATAAGCAGTGACTTTGAGGAATTTAGGAAAATGTCATTTGTTATCTAATTTTGAGCTCCACTGTACTTGATGGATTAGAAAATAAGGCTCATATTCTGGCATTATATAAAATAACTGCAAAATTGCTTTGATGTTCAGGAGGCCTGTCACATTTGCTGCTGTTTAAGTCATTGTATGTCATGCAAAACAGTGCCATGTTGTGGTGATTTGGGTTTCTCTTCAGGAGAATCTCAACTGGATGCTTTAGAGTTGTACCTACGAACTGCTGCTGTAAAACTCAAGACCGTCTTGTGCTCATCCCAGGACTATTATTTACAATCTGCTCTTACTTGCTTTCAACACTTGCTATTTGTGTTTACTATTTTTTATTTTTACTTTTTTTTTTTTGGATAGACGCTACATGAATAAAAAGTAATTGAAGTATATAAAAATAATCTTTTAGTGGATTGTTGCAATTCAGCTTCTTTTTTTTTAAAAGCATCAACATTAACACTTCTTTAATGCAGGACTAATTAATAAAGAAAAGAAACATATTGTTAAGACATGGTTTAAGTTTAATTTTAAGTAGGACATGACATCAGTTCTGCAGCCTTAAAACTAATAGTCTATTGTTAAGTATCACTTCATATTCATATTATGGGGAATTGTGGTGGGTTTTTTTTACTACTGTGTCTCCTATTTGTCTCAGAGTTTAAACTTATATATTTTCCTTTACAAAAGAAGGAAAAGAGGCGAGAGTAAAGGCAGGAATAAAATAAACTTACATAACTGTAACATTACTTCTGTTTGTCTTTAGATATTAACATGATCTCTTTAACCACTAACTGCACAGACATGATGAAATAACATTATATTTGGTACATCAGTGATGAGAAACATTTCAAATTCCCAGTGATGTGAGGGATCCTGAACTGCCAATCTTCTTAAACCTATTGGCTGCTGCTATAGCAATGTAGTTTTTCTGTATAAAAGGGGGGAGAGAGAGAGAGAGAGAGAGAGAGAGAGAGAGAGAGGGCATAGAAAGTTGATAATGTATGGCATATTATTTAATGTGTATGAATGTATACTTTAATATTCTTACCTTCCACATCCGCCTGGCCATGTATTTCCTGAGGAGAACCTGCGACTTTAGGATAATATTGCTCCCCTTTGCTTTCTCTGATATATTATTCAGCCAGGGATGCTTAAGACACTGAGCAGCGCTAAGACGTCCACTGTGAAAACAGAAAGAGAAAGAGTGAGATTAATTAGCCCTGCCTGGATCATAGCGCACATCAGAGTGTCACATGCCAAAATGTGAAGATAAAAAACTTAGTTTCAGAATCCATAAGAAAACATGACAAAAAACATAAGTTTGGGCAGAGTTCCCCTTTAATTATTGACCTATTCGTGCGTTCAACTAATGCTGCGTTTACTACTGATGGTGTGAGCGATGAATCAAGATACAGTAATTAAATCTGTAACACTGACCCAGACATTTCTCTGTTTTGCAATGTAATATTATAAACGTTCAAGTTATTACTCATATCACTAATGTTAGCTGGCTAGCTTGTTGCTAGTTCATGAGGTATAAGTGCTCAGACTGAGCAAATAAAAGACAAGATTTTATAAAGACACCCATGCTTTTTTTCCAGTTTGAAGCTTGGCAAGTTATAATGTAACGTATGCAGTGTCAGCCAAAAAAAAAAATGTATACACACTTCAGGAAAAGAAAAATTTTTATAAATATTTTAATACTAAATTTATTCAGACATCAAGCTACCTTTGGCCTCTAGAGTTACAACAGGTGCTCAAAGTGGTGGCCATTAGCTTCCAGACATTTATGTGTAGAAGTGTTCCTGAAGCGTCTGTACATTTTTTTGGCTGACTCTGTATATTAATATATATTAATTCCAAGTTCCCATTTCCCACTTCCAAATTCAGATGACTTCATTCTAGCTCCTAAAAGCGTGCCGTCCCTCACCCCCTCTCTTTGATGAGCAGGTTGGAGATGAAGTCTTTGGCATCATCTGAGACATGCTCAAAGGTCTCCTCATCAAAATACCTGTGCAGGGAAATAACACTGATAGTAAATATTCCATGAAATAAATTCCAACAGTTTTTGTGTTTTTCTGCATAATCTCTATGCGGAATTACTACAGACATGAAATTTATCATTCCTTGTAATCAGAAAGAACAACAACAACAAAAAAAAAGTTTACTCCAGGCTCAATTATAATGGAAGTCTAAGGGCAGTTTGTAAATGTTGTCAATAAATGTTTAAAAAATATGACTATAAATAAAATGATTCCACTTTAAAAATGAAGGTGTTCGAGTGACGTGTAATCCCAAGTCTGGAAGGATAAATTAAACAGAAATAAAGCGTACTTTACAACTACATTTGCCTGAAGATTTCATTCAAGTGTTCTACACATATATTTATTTTACATATAAGTTTATTAAAGGAGTTTCTCTTTCACTCAGTATACTCATAAACAGTATTTATTTTTACAGTTCTTTTGTTACTCTAATGAGCGTACAAGAACTTTATACATGTGTATACATACAGTACATTGGATGTGTATAGAGATTAGGTTGAAAAGTAGTAGCGGCACGGTGGTGCGGTGGTCAGCACTGTCGCCTCACAGCAAGAAGGTCCTGGGTTCGATCCCCGGATCACCCAGGGTGCCTTTCTGTGTGGAGTTTG
>JAQQZR010000190.1:0-16245 GCA_030068235.1 Notoglanidium macrostoma | reverse complement strand
ATACTTTTGTGAAGCTTCTTTGAGACAATGTCTGTTGTTAAAAGCGCTATACAAATAAAATTGAATTGAATTGAATTTTGTACTTATGTGTTGTCCTATATGAATCACTTTGGTCCTGGAGTTGTCATGATCTGCTCCTCACTGCATGCGCAGCATGCTTGGTGGACTTGACCTCGCACATTGTGCTTTCATTAAATGTCCATCACGCATAGCACTGAAACATAGCGCTTCCACATTATGGCATTATGATCTCCTGATCTGCATGTGTCCAACTAAACCCCGATGACGTGACATAATGCTTCACCGAGACCAGCAGCAGGTAAACAGGAGGATGGCTGTATGTACACCATGCCATCCTTCTTTCTACAGAACATAGGATTATACACCCCGGGGCCATATGATGGAGTGGAATTTCCTCCTAATGGATTTCTACTCCAGTGTTTTTTGTATTTTTTGAGGATTTGCTGGATCCCAAGCCTGCTGATGACATCTGGGTGTGGTGTATGATACGCTGGCTCACAATGCCTTCACGTATGTTTGCCACGGGCCTTATCGGCATGGAGCACCCATGCCTACGGCACCTCAAAGACTCCAGGGAAGCGCTAAGGGTGCTTTACAAAGCCAAAAATGAGGCAACCACTCAAGAGCCCACTTCAGTGGCAAAAAAGGAGGCAACCACTCCAGAGCACCTTCCGGTGGCCAAAAGGCAGGCAACCGCTCCAGAGGCCATGCCAGCATCCAAGTCCAGGTCCACACCAGAGTCAAAGTCCATGCCAGAGTCCAAGTTCACATCAAAGTATAAGTCCATGCTGGAATCAAAGTCCAGGCCAGAATCCAAGCCAAAGTCCATGTCCGTGCCGGAATCCAAGCCCAAGCCTGAATCCAAGTCTAAGCTCTAGTCTATGTCCATGCCAGAGTCCGAGTCCAAGCCCATGACTGAATCCAAGCCAGGGTTCAAGTCCAAGCCTATGCCACAGTCTATGCCACAGTCTATGCCTCAGTCTATGCTCGACTCTGCACCAGAGTCCATGTCAAGGTCCAAGTCCAAGTCCACACCAGAGTCCAAGTCCATGCCAGAGTCCAAGTCAGTGCCAGAGTCTAAGTCTAAGCTAACACAAGAGCCAGTGCCTGTTCCAGTCCAAGTCAAAGAGCCTGCTCCTGTCCCAGCCACAGAGCCTGTTCCCGTACTCATTACAGAGCCTGTTCTAGTACACTTCACTGAGCCTGTTCCAGTTCACGTCACGGAGCCTGTTCCCGTACTCATCACAGAGCCTATTCCCGTACTCGTCACAGAGCCTGTTCCCATAGGAACCTGCTCCTGTTCCAGTAGTGGTTACAGCTCAAGCCACAGATCCTGATCCTGTTCCAGTAGTAGTGACACTCACAGAACCTGCTCCTGTCACAGTCACAGAGCCTGCTCCTGTCGCTCTCACAGAGTCAGCTCTTGCTCTTGTTACACTAACAGAGCAAGCTCCTGTTCCATCAGAAATCACAGTTCAAGTCACAGAGCCCGTTCCTGTCACAGCTCAAGTCACAGAGCCCGTTCCTTTCACAGCTCAAGTCACAGAGCCAGTTCCTGTCACAGACGCAGCTCAAGATACAGAGCCTGCTCCTGTTCCAGTAGTGCTTACAGGGCCTGCTCCTGTTCTAGTTGTGCTCACAGAGCCTGCTCCTGTTCCACTCACAGCCACAGCTCTAGCCACACCACCTGCTCCTGTTCTTCTCACAGCCACAGAACACACCTTTGTTCAAGTGTCCCTAGTCAAGTCTGCCTCAATGCCTGAGTTCCTGCCTGAGTTCCTGCCTATGCGCTCATCGAGGCAAAAGTTCCATGTGGTGGAGCCTAGTGATACGCCCAGGTCCCCCGCGGGACAACCTTGTTGGGTGCTCCAGGAGTAGCACCTTTGGGAGTGTGGGAGGGGGGGTTCTGTCATGATCTGCTCCTCACTGCACGCACAGCATGCTTGGCGGACTCGGTCTTGCGCGCTGCGTTCTCGTTAATCTTCATCGCGCATAGCGAACAACAATGGACCACAGTTCCCGTGAGCAAACGCTCCCAGCCATGTCAAGAGATCACAGTAATTGGATTGCAGGTGTATCCAATCTTCAGGCACTCATGCCATGCTTATAAATACTCACAGATTGCTTCTCTGATAGTTAGTCTAGCCCCGCGTTACTATTGCCAAGCCTTTGCTTTCCCGTGTTTGTGTTTCATGGTTTCTTGGACTCTATTTATCATGTTCTCATTATTATTTATTGCCTAGCCTATGATATTCTGTTTGCCGATCGACTGACCTCTTTCTGTACTTTGGATTATCCTATTGCCTGCCGTTCTTCGTACCTATGCCTCATGTGATTTAATAAACACATTGATTTTTACTATACCATCTCCTGATCTGTATACCCTGATGACCTTTCCCACGAGTGTGCGCGCTTCAATATTGTGGTCTCTATGTTGCCGAACTGACCCGAAAGTCCATCAACCAGAATGAAAAAGTATGATGTTTTGTGAGATCTTTAAAAACTCCCATCTTTTTTTCCCCCATGTCTCTTCAGGGGCTCCGTATCTACACTCCAGTCCAATGGATGTCACAAACAGATTTTTAAGGTTTGCAATTAAGTTTTCCAATCATCATAAAAATAGACGAAAACTTTCGCAAGAGCTGGAACCATGTCATTAAATGAAGGAGGCGCAAGGCAACAAAATCAGGTTCGAGGTGAGTGATTAGTTCTTTTCAAATTTATTAATTATGCTTCACAGAAATCAATACATTGAAAATACTTGTGCTAAAAAGAAGAATAACTACAAATAACAATGTAAGCCCTCGCGTGGTAAGCCACTGCTGCTGTTCTTTCGTCATTGCTGTCGTGTCTTTGTAGGTAGTAACATGCTGCAGACTAGGCAACAGTTACCGGAGTAAAGTCAGCAATGGGTTCAATATTCGCCAGACATTCACGGATATTCTCTGTATTTACTCTATTAAAATATGGCAAAAACAAGCAACACCCACATTCACAAATTTTTACATGTGTGTGAAAAAAACATTCACACCTTGGTTATTCAATTAATACCTTTAAAAAATTGTGAAAATGTGAAATAATCCAGCTCCTGTGATTCATTCACCCAGTAACCGGGCTTTTGGCAGTCCATGACATTTCAAAATCAAAGTCACAATGGAAAAACAAAGAATTTCATTAAAAAAAACAAAAAAAAAAAACAGTTATTAAACATTAAAGCTTCATTACAATGTGTGATATGCTCCTATTATTATTTACAGTTTTCAAGGGTGTTTGTAGGCTCTATATGTTCTGGTTATTTTGTGTAAGCATATCACACATTGTAATGAATCTTTAATGTGCAATAATCGTTATTTTAACGGAATTTATTGTTTTTTCCGTTCGTGACTTTTATTTTTGAAATGATGCGGACTGTCAAAAACCAGGTTACTGGGTGAATACATCAAAGGAGCTGGATCATTTCACATTTTCACAATTTATTAAAGGTATTAATTGAATAACTAATTTGTGTATGTAATTTCACAAACACACACGTGTTTGTGAATATGGGAATATACAGAGTATATGCAGGGAATATACGCATAATGCAAAGAAGATTCATGAATGTCTGGCAAATATTGAACCCACTGCTAAGTTTACTCCGGTGCAATAGTTGTACTAGTTAGTATCAGTGATAACTGGCTTTCAGATGCTAAAATCTACCTCCAAAATAATCTATTGCTGATAACATCTGGCGCTATTTGTATGTTTTTCTCAACAATTCTGGAGATGATCTGGTTAGGATAAATGTTTGCATCTTAAGCATTCATAAGCGAAGTATGTTGCCATTGGAAACCATTAATTTCAAATGGAACCAGCTTTACGCTGTGTAAGAAATCAGAGTGTGCCGTTATCCAATGTGCAGTTATACAGACTCGACTGTATTCTTGTCATTGACTGAACTCACCACTTTTTAGCAAGTGTACAGATGTATTTAGGCTCTGACTAAGATGATTAGCAACATTGACTAGTGTCCACCGATGTAATAATTTGCTGCTTTCTTCTATTCAACAGGTATCAAATTATTTTGATTCTGTAAATCAAGGTTGATAGTTTTACTCTTTTTTTATAGTTGTTTTTTTAAATACAACTATCTTCTGTAAATTATTTTATAAACATACATGCTCCTTATATATAACAGTATTGCTAAATCTAATATAAGTGTCTCTAAGTGAGATTTTTAAAAAGTATGACATTGGCATACTTGGCATTGGCAAAAATGGCAGTTTGTTGAAGTTCAACAACCCTTTCTTGTTTGTCTGTGCATTCACTGTTTCTACTTTAAAATGGTTTTGTTGCATAAATAACATTTTGGAAATTCCTTGTAGAGCAGCTTTAAAAACGCAATATTTAGGCTGATTATTTGGCAGTTAATAGATAAACGATGCTCCCCATAATACCTGTTTTTTTTTATTTGTATCAAATCACAGTTTTTCAAGTGAGCTAAAGTACTGGAACATGACAAGCGAAGTGTCAGTCCAGTCCCCGAGTGTTCAGGAGTCTGATGGCTTGGGGGAAGAAACTGTTACACAGTCTGGCAGTGAGGGCCTGAATGCTTTGGTATCTCTTGCCAGATGGCAGGAGGGTAAAGAGTGTGTGTGAGGGGTGTGTGGGATCTTCCACAATGCTGGTGGCTTTACTGACGCAGCATGTGTGGTGAATGTCTGTGATGGTGGTAAGAGCAACTCAGATGATCTTCTCAGCTGTTCTCACTATCTGCTGTAGGGTCTTGCGGTCCGATATGGTGCAGCTTCCATACCAGACAGTGATGCAGCTGATCAGAATGCTTGCAATAGTCCCTCTGTAGAAGGTGGTGAGGATGGGTGGTGGGAGATGGGCTTTCCTTAGGCTTCACAGGAAGTAGAGACCCTGCTGGGCTTTCTTGACTATGGATCTGGTGTTGAGGTTCTCCGCCAGGTGAACACCAAGGAATCTCTACAGAGGATACTTTGATGTTCAGTGGAGTGGTCACTCCGTACTCTTCTGAAGTCAACAATCATCTCTTTGGTTTTGTCCACGTTCAGAGACAGGTTCTTGAGTTTGCACCAGTCCGTTAGCTGCTGCACCTCCTCTCTGTATGCTGAATCGTCGTTCTTGCTGATGAGACCCACCCCAGTCATGTAACCTACGAACTTGATGTGGTTCGAGTTGTGCATTGCTGCACAGTCGTGAGCACACAGCCCTGGGGGGGCCCAGTGCTGGAGATGCTGTTCCCAATCCAGACTGACTGTGGTCTCTCAGTCAGGAAGTCCAGGATCCAGTTGCCGAGAGACGTTGTAAGGTCTATCAGGCTCAGCTTCCCAATCAGGTGCTGAGAAATGATTGTGTTGAATGCTGAACAGAAGTCTATGAAGAGCATTCGTACATAAGTGTTGTCCAGATGGGTGAGGGCCAGATGTAGGGTGGTGGCAATGGCATCGTCTGCGGACCGGTTGGGGCGATAGACAAACTGCAGGGGACCCAGTGAGGGAGGCAGCAGGGTCTTGATGTGCCTGATGATGAGCCTCTCGAAGCACTTCACTGTGATGTGTGTGAGTGCAATGGGACAATAGTTGTTGAGGCAGGACACTGAGGACTTCTTTGGCATGGGAACAGTGGCTGGCTTTGAAGCACTTCAGAACAACAGCAGTGCTCAGGGAGATGTTGAAGATGTTAGTGAGAACATCTTCCAGTTTGTCTGCACATTCTCTGAGCACTCTGCCAGGGATGTTATCTGGTCCAGCAGCCTTCTGTGGGTTAACTATGCAAAGATTTTTGATCAGACACAGCACCTGGTCATTGTGGGAAGGGGTGATCTTCCTTGCTGTTACATTGTTCTGTGCATCAAAGCATGCAAACAAGTTGTTAAGTGCATCTGGTAGGAAGGTAGCAACGTCACAAGCAGGTGTTGTCATCCTGTAGTTAGTGATGGCCTGGATGACCTGCCACATGCGCTGCGTGTCACCATTGTCCTGAAAGTGGCTGTAGATTTTCTGGCCGTTTGCATGCTTTGCTGCTCTGATGGCCCGAGACAGTTTGGCCCTTGCTGTTATTAGGGCCACCTTGTCACCTGCTCTGAAGGCGGAATCATGGGTCCTTAGCAGCTCACGCACATCTGCGTTTATCCACAGCTTCTGGTTGGAGCGTGTAATGAGGGTATTGGAGACAGTGATGTCATCTACGCTCTTGTTGATGTAGCTGGTCACTGATGACATATAATCCTCTAAGTTGGTGTTGTCGCCATTGGTTGCAGCCTCCCTGAAGATATGCCAGTGAGTGTGCTCAAAACAGTCCTGAAGAGCAGAGATGGCTCCTAGGTTTAGGAGCCTAACCCTAATCCTAACCCTAACCCTGGCCAGGTTCTCACGTGCTTCAGAACTTGTTTGGTTAATCTGACAAGCACTCTGTATGCAGGAATTAGCATAACAGAGATGTGGTCTGAGAAGCCAAGGTGGTTGTGAAATCTCCGGCAACAATAAGCAGTCTATCGGGGTGCATTCTGTAGCTCGCCAATAGCCCTGTACAGCTCACAGAGCGCCTCTTTAGCATTAGTGCTGGAGAGAATGTACACTCCAAAAATTAGCATGGTGGTGAATTCTCATGGTACATAAAAAGGTCTGCACCTGACAGTCACAAACTCCACAAGCGATGAGCAGTAACTAGAAAATAGGACAAAGTTCTTGCACCATTCCATGTTGATGTAAACACACAAGCCACCACCATGAGTATTATGACACAGAGCTGCCGTTCTATCGGCACAAAACACGGTGAGCCCATCTAGCTGAATGGCGGCATCCAGAACTCTGTCGCTGAGCCATGTCTCTGTGTAAACAAAGGTGCAGCAATCTCTAAACTCGGGCTGGGTAATCCTCTGAAGTTGTCCAGTTTAGTCCAGTTTATTGTCCAGGGAGCAGATGTTGAAGAGCATAATGGACAGAAGGGCTGGCTGGCTGGGATTACCTCTTAGCCTAGCACGGACCCCCACCCATTTGACATGCTTCCGCTTACTCACACATCGCTTCCGGTGGACCCTCCCTCAGCCGCTGGTACCAGGCGATGCCGAGGACTGGAGGCCTGGTTTCCGTAGCAACCTGAGGACACATAGCGTCTCCAACAGGTCATCCTGCAGGTCAGTTTTTGAATGTTCCTTAATGTCCAGCAAAGTTTGGCATGGGTAGACATGAATACCATTTGTTTTGGTATCAATATGCCATAGGAGTCGTGCCAAGAAACAAAATAGCACAATATATTATCAATACTTGTTGATAATTTTTTTCCGGTTCTGTAAGGTAACTTTACAGTAAGCACACTATTGCACTTTACAAGTAATTTAATTATTTATTTATTGTAATTTATCTAATCTGACATGAAATTTTGAAGATAGAAAGTAAAAAACAACTCAAAATAAAAGAGCACCCATCCTTGATCTTACTTATTTTCTTTGTGTAATATTTAACATTGGCAACCAAGTAAATTTTACTTACCAATTAGTTAAATTACAAGTTAAATTTACTTTAAAAAACCAAAGCAAATTGTTGCAAAGGCATTCTTGCCATCAAGGAAAGATTTTTATTGGTTGATGATGTTGACTATATGAACATCGATTCATTTACCACACAATAATCATAAATCGCTCAGTAACTTGGATTAGTAACTGCATTCAAACTCCACTGGAGCTATAGACCGTATCCATGTCAGAATAAGAGCTCCAGCATGTCCTGGAGAGCCTGATTAGGTAAACCACCAACTTCCCACAGTATTAATATACAGGTAAGTACTTTTGTGGTGGATTAAATTCAAAAGCAACATGCAAATTAAGATACAAAACAAGATGCCAGTAGTTAAAGGGTCTGAGCAATAAAATGTTTACCTGTTCCTGGAAAATACAGGAACACGTACACATGACAGTGACCTGAGAAAGAGAGGAGCTCTCGTCCTTCTGCCAGAGTTTTTATAGCCATCCCATGCATCACCCGTTGTATTACACCTCAACTGGGTTCATACACCCCCTCTTTTTTAGCACCCACCCTCGCATCCTGTCAGCATTATCTCTATACATATATGGGTATGCATGAAACAGCATGAGGAGGTTGCATGACACAGTATGAAGCATGAGGTGAAACAAGGTGAAAGTGTGGGGTGAGCATGACACAATATGGGTGCGACTCCACTCCGCCGTGGTCATTTTCTCAAAGTCCCTATACTAGAGAGGTCACTTTTCATAGGGTTTCTGGTTAAGTATTGTTGACTAGAGCTGAGACTCACCGCGATATAATTATGGCTTTAGTATTAGTCCTCCCCATGACATTCAGGTGGAGCACTGTCACCCCCACAAGTCCCAACACCTACCAAGAACATCCCATTGCCCACTTTTATTCATCTACATGCCCACTCTACCGCATATCATATTGCAAATATCCATGTGGAGTAACATTCTAATTTGCAGTTGGATTATAGTTAAAGCAAGTTCTAGACTTCTGGATATAATGTAGGGCACGCACACACAACTATATAATGTTGAGCATGCACATAACTGCTGATCTAAGCATTTGGTTGCAAAATTCTGCATGCATGGTCTGCTTGTTGCTGTAGGCACATGTTTTCATACTTCAACATGTTTTGCGTCTGATTATAACTTCACACCTGTGTGATACCTGCCTGTATCTTAATGACACAGCACAGATACATACTGACAGTTTTTTCCTATGTATGTGTCTAAAATTCATTCTCTTATAGGAACACTTCCTGGCTTACTACTTAGTGCCAGGGATTACCCAAGTCAATCTTTTCTCCTCACACCATGTACAGATCCTGTAACATGGGCAGAAAGAAATTTCAACCAAGGGTATGCACTGAAATGTCATTTGGGCAGTTAAAATCCAAATTTATCTGTCTGCAGCATTTCCGAGTGACACCAGACAGAGTGTGTGATATTGTAGTAGCCTGTGCAGTCTTGCATAATGTGGCTATACTAAAGTCGAAGCTAATGCCAAAAATAATGCCAGTTTAGCAATTGGAAGAGGGCACAGTGGTGGAAGACAACATGTATGGTAGAGCTGTGAGGAACATGTATGCAAATATTTATTTTGGTTGCTCCAGTGACATTTAATTTTTTATTTTTTTATTTGCCTTGCTTTTGAATCACTTCATGAACAGAGGACAAAAATGATATTCCTTAATATAGACATTCCTTAATATATTTTTATTTACTCTTTCTCAGCCTGTAGAAAAGGGGAAAAAAGTTATTTAAAACAATGAAGGGTCAATATAGGAATTACAGTTATGTTTGCCACTTCTCTCTCCATTTTGTCTTTATTTTAAGCTCAGTTTTATTACTTTTAGGGTTTTTTTTGTTTGGATTTTTTTTTAGTTTTACTAGTTTAGTTTAGTAAAACTAGTTTTACTTTAACTTTTTTACTTTATGGGCTTTATTTTTCTGCTTTACGGATTGCTTACATCAAAGATGGTGATTTATAAACTTGATCAGATCCAAGTTCACATGCAACAGACTGAGGGAGACTTAGTACAAGATTCACTGCAAAAAAAATGCACTACTAGAATGAAACCACATCTTTAATATGGTAAAAGTCTCTTGTTTCAAGCAAAAAAAATTGCCAATTGGGCAAGCAAATCTTTCTTGGTAAGAACTCTTGAATCTAGCATAAAATTCATCTCATTGGAAACAAATCTAGACTAAATTTCTAGCTAAATTCCTTAAAATAGGTCATTTGGCTTTTTAGAAGCAACTACAATCCAACTATTTTTGATAAAGTAGTTTAAATTGAGTATAGTCATCTTAGATTATTGGCTCTTATTTCTTAAAAGAAGAGGAATATAATTAATAAAATTATCAGAAAAGTTAAATTTGTCAGACATGCTTATACAGAGCAACTAAGCAGTTGTGGGTTAAGGGTCCAACATTAACAGCTTGGTGGTGCAGGGATTTAAACTGACAACCTGCAGCTCAATAGTTCAACATCCTACCCACTGAGCTACCTATGAGCAGAGCTGCTACATACAAACTGTACAGAACTAGCTTCTGATATCTTCTTTCAAGCCAGTTTGACTAATTACATACTTACATGATTACATACGTACATGATGACGTATGGCGGGGTGATCGTAAGCACTCAGCCGCCACTCCGGATCCGATAATCATGCTTTTTTTGTTTTATTTTGTTTTCTTGACGTGACTCCGACGGTACGTGGACACCAAAACAAACGGTGTTCATGACTACCCACGAGAAATATTACTGTATATAAAGAAATACTTTAAAAACTGACCTGCAGAAATGGTGAACAAGGAATGGTGGAAGAACTCTGTGCTAGTATTTAGCTACTGCTCACTGCTAGTGGAGTTTGTGACAGTTAGATGCAGACCCTTTTATTTACCACGGGAATTCACTGTTGTATTTATTATCGGAGTGTACATTTCCCCAGCGCTAAAGCTGCTGTCTTGTATGTAGAAAATTGGTCCTGGAGAAATGCTGTCTCGTTTCACTGTACACTGTATTACATGTATATGGTTGAAATTACAATAAAAGCCACTTGACTTAAGCAATACTGTCTCAATATAAGAATTTATCCTATGCTATACAGTGTGTTGTTTGTGTCTATGTCACCCCGCCATTCCTCAAGGGCAAGCACTCCTCCCCATCCGGAAATGACATCATGTAGGAATGCCGGCATCCCCAAAGATGCGTCACACCGACGGAGGCGGGACAGGTAAACCTGCCACATCTGGAGAGAGATGATTATTCTCTCTCCAGCCTGCGGCAACGGGCTTTAAAAAGCAAACGGCGGCACACGAGGGTGAGTGTGTTTTACTCAGATTAAAATGCTGAGTTTTGAATGTGGTTTTTCTGTGCAGATTCCCTGTGATCAGAGGAATTTCCCCTGCACAGAGCACCGCCTACACGCATGAGAGTTTGTTTTCTTTGTTTTATTCACATATTTCTATACATTTGAGTTAATTAATAATTCCACTAAATAAAACACAGACTTTCTCAAGCTTGGCACTGCATTTCCTGTCTCCAGTGTGGTTCTTTGTGTTGGCTCCTATTGCTCGCTCACTACAGTGGTGGAGAATGTGGGCAGGAGATGAGACCGCCATGCCGACGTCCATCCACGTCAACCCTGTAGTGCAGCACTTCCTTGAGTTTAGCTTAGAGCAGGGCCGCATTAATCAGGAGTTGGTGCAAGAGCTCTGAGTGATGGCTCAGGAGATAGCTGTGGTGTGGACACTCCGCGGAGTCGCTATTGCTTTCCCCACTCCCGTCCAGGATGCGCTCTGTCATCTCATAAAAATGATGGGTGACGACAACGTAGAGACGTATGTGGCCACCTTCGAGAGGATGGCACAGCATGAGGGATAGCCCTGTGCTGAGTGGCCACAGCTTCTCCCTCTGCTTCTCACAGGAGAAGCTCAGCGCACATACCATGCACTAACAGAAGAAGAAGCCATCGACTACGCACTTCTCAAGACGGAAATTCTAGCACACTGTGGGCTCTCAGTGAGTGAAGCCACCACGGCTTTTCACCGCTGGACATTTCGTCGTGACCGGGAGCCATACACCCAAATAGATGAACTGTTACGAACAACATGGCACTGGTGCCGACCGGTTCATGCGGGGCTTCACTGGGGAGGAGCAATGAGCTGTCAGCATGACTCACCCTACCTCCACCTGCGAGCTAGTAGAGCTCCTTCTCCTCGACCCTACAGACCCTCACCTCAGCCAACGACGCCTTCTACAGAAATGGAGTAAATATTTCATAATATACTTTTCATTTCATAAGTATGTTTTCATTAGTGTATAATTACTTGTAACTATGAATCATTGTGTTCTCATAAGCTTAGAATGAGTCCTTTATATCTACATAAGGTGCTGATCCACCTCTATGGAGCCACCATGTTGTGCCGCTACAGTAGCCCATAATGGATAAACCTCTAGAGAGCCATTGCGACCATTTCTGAATAAAGTTAGTTTAAATTTTATAACTAGGTGTACCAGTGCTACTTTAAAATATGAGGCAAGTGAAATTGAGATGGTGAATTCTCAACTTCATGCTAATGAGAACCATGTGAAAACCAGTTCTGTATGTGATATTTTGTTATGTAGCATTCTTTAGAGAGGCGGGAGCAGAGAATTTCAGTAATAAAGTCTGACCAAGATGGCTACATGTAGCATGAACACATGTTGCGTTGCATGTCTGTTTAAGTGGTGCACCTAAAATTTGTGCTGATGTTCCTGAAATTTGCAGTGAGGAGACCCAGTGCTAGTAGTAGAAAACAGAAGGCCTGGAGCCCTTGAACACCTTCCGAGTTTTGAATTTTAACAATTGGCAGCATGCATCTGGAAGGAAGCACTGGAAGAATGACAAAGAAGAAAATAAAGATGAGGAAGAAGAAAGAAGAGGAATCAGTTTTTGCTGGTACTGGTTAACAAGTTTAAGAACCCAAATTTTGGAAATGGAAGATCATACTTATAATTTAGCATGGAAAAAGCAAGGGACTGTGAACATAAGTACTGGAAGTATGTTAAGAGGCATCTGACAGCCACCGTACACTCTAATACACGCTTGTGGAAAGGGAGGGGTAAGGGATAGGCTTTCAGATTGTTGAATCCTACATAGTGGCCCTTTATGTATTTACTTATTATGAATTAAATATTAATCAGTTATCAATGGTGAAATGCTGAGATGAATTGAATGTCATTTATTAAGAAAAAAAACAAAACATAGTGGTACTTGAAACTTGTGAACCATGAATAACCCCTTTTCTATAGTTCTACCTAAGTATGTATGATATGATTATACCTAAAACATAATAAGATTTTCACACAGCACTACTTTTATCTAAAAGTAGAAAAAAGAACCAAATTAATTTAATGAGAGAAAAATATTACATTTGATCATGTATTAATTAAGGAAAATGTTCCAATTTTATATCTGTGAATGGCAAAAGTATGTGAATCTTTGCTTTCAAATCCTCTTTCACAACAACAATGGCAACTAAACAGTTACATTAACTGTTTATCAGTCCTGCACATCGGCTTGGAGGAGTTTTAGCCCATTTCACGAAATAAAACAGCTTCAACTCTGCAATGTTGGTGTATTTCCTCACATGAACAGCTCACACATTTCTATTTGATTAAGGTCAGGACTTTGACTTGGACATTCCAAAACATTAATTTTATTTTTCTGTAGGAGGAACTTATGGCTGTTGTCTTGCTGCATGACCCACTTTCTATGGCTTGTGTGACAATATCAACATGTTTTAGGTCATATTTATGGGAAAATTCTACAGGGTCAACAAACATTCAAGCACCACTGTACTTATATCATTATGTGACAAAGCCTCCTATAATGTCCTATAAATAAGAGTGGTGTTATGGGAACCATGAGATAGGAATATTCTGACTCTATTTAGCATAGTCAATCCACCTACCTGTTTTTGAACAGTTCATCTAAAGAAAAAACCTACATGTGCATGTGAAACCCTTAGAAGAAAATTACCCAATCTCAGGATCAGACCCAAGAACTGTGGTGTTTTAAAAAGTCAAACAGGGGATAAAATTATTAAACTCTAACATAAGAACAGAAGTATTAAAAATCAAAATGCAATAAAATTATTATTGCTGAACACATGTTGTCTTTATACATACAACCAAGAAAAGTCATAATCAAACCAGACAAAATGGGAAATTGCAGACGGTCAGGAGACAAAAATGGGAAGTTGAGCTAAAGGTCAGGAGGTAAACGCTATAGATTAATGTTACAAAGAAAAGGTAAAATGGGAATTTAGAAATCACATGTGAGGGGCTCAGTACAGGCTGTTCCCAGACTTAATTGTACATTGGGCAAAAAAGGGTCACTAGGGCCTGCAAAGAAGGGAGTGACTGTCATGAATCGCTCCATATTCATGCACTGCGCGCCGTGAAATTTCGGCCACGCGCACAGCATGCTCTTCATCTCCGTCGCTCTCAAAGCAGAAGCGCGCACTTCCGCATATTGATTATCTGTGTTTTGAATATACCTTCTGTATTTGGATTACTGTTTTTTGATTACCCTTTTGACTCTGTTTGCTGATCACACGACCCTTTGCCTGATATTGGAATACTCTTCTGCCTGTCGTTTATGTACCTTTGATCCAAGATGGCGCCACTGAGGTCGGCTGCCTCGCTGGTTGCGCTGACCCCATTTTTTCTCTTTTTTCGTTTATTTCTACTTTTTGCTATCCTGCTACTGGGATCTTGCCCTCTCAACATGGCAATTACACCTATTAGATACAATAGAGATACTCTTATTTCTATTGGTCTACAATATACAGACTTACCAATACTTTTAACACCGGACCAAACCTGGCTGAGAGAAATCCTGAGGGACAACAAAAGACGTGATCCAAAGCGATGGCCCCGAGGGAAACGAGCCAGGGCCAGGACCAGCCTGCGGGCTCGCGCACACCGTGCACCCATGCCCAGTATCCTGCTAGCTAACATCCAATCCATCGAGAACAAGCTCGATGACCTCAGAGCCAGAGTCAAGTTCCAGAGAGACATCCAGAACTGCAATCTCCTCTGCTTCACTGAGACATGGCTGAATCCAGCGGTACCGGACCACGTAATACAGCTGGCAGAGTTCTTCTCGGTCTACCGCATGGACAGAACAGTGGAGTTGGGGAAGACAAGAGGAGGTGGAGTGTGTCTGATGGTGAACAACAACTGGTGTGACAATGCGGGCATCTGTCCCCTCACACGCCCATGCTCACCCAACCTGGAACTTCTGATCATCAAATGTCGCCCTTTTTATCTTCCTCGGGAATTCACTGCGGTCATAGTCAGTGCTGTTTATATTCCGCCTCAGGCGGACACGGACTCTGCCTTATGTGAGCTACATGAGGCTCACATATACATGTATACTCTAATTTCACCTAACAAGGACATCATCACTGTCAGGTTGTTGCTGCTGGCGCTGCCGACGCCGTCGCGGCATGGTTAGACACAAATGCAGGATCGGGACACGGAGGTAAAGCAATAATTTATTTATTTAAAACACAATGGCGAAGGTCAAATCAAATCAAATTCAAATTTTATTTTTCACATACACAATCATGCATGGTACAACATGCAGTGAAATGTATTTGCAGTGCCCAACCCATAAACACTAAAATAGAACACAAAATAAAAATATAAATATAAAATATAATAAAAAGAAATGTAGATATATAAGGACATAAAGACAACAAAGATATAAAATATATAAAAGATATGCAAATATAAAATGATATAAAGATATAAAGGATATGAAATATAATCTGTAAATATAAAATATAAGCTGCAAATAGAAATATATACAATGGAATGGAATGTGCAATCAAATGGAATAGAATAAAATTCAGCAAATGGAAAAAATGGTGAGCGATCTGATTCCAGTCCTAGGTGGTGTTCTGGTTCCAAGCCCGAACAGAAGAAGTTCCTTCTCTGGACTGCAGGTCAGGGAGCTCAGTATGGATGGTGCGTTCGGCCGATCGCACCACTCTTTGGAGAGACTGTCTGTCCTGCTTGGTGCTGTTCCCGAACCAGGTGCAGATGTTTCCCTTCAGGATGTTCTCGATGGTGCAGGTGTAAAAGTTCTTTAGCACCGTTGGTGGTAGTTGTAAGTCCCTGAGGCATCTCAGGTAGAACAGACGCTGTCGAGCCTTCTTTACCAGGGCATTGGTGTGGCAGGACCATGACAGGTCCTGTGTGATGTGAACACCTAGGTACCGGAAACTGTCCACTCTCTCCACTTACATCCCGCTGATGTGAATGGGCTGGTAGCTCCTCGTCTGCTTCGTGCTGAAGTTGCTAATTCGTGCTAATTGGTCCATCCAGCGTGCGACCTCCCTCATGACCAGGGCTTCCTGTTTGAGCCTCTGTTTGTAAACAGATGTAATGAAAATGGCGTCATGGTCCGATTTCCCAAACACCGGCAGAGACTTCGGGCTGTAGCAGTCTTTGAATCGAGTGTAGCAGTGGTCTAATGTCCTATTTCCCCTGGTGGGGCAGGAGATGTGTTGGTGGAGGACTGGGAGTGCACTCTCCTGAAGGTTGACATTATTAAAGTTCCCTGTTACAATCAGCGCAGCGTCCCAGTGGATTGTTTGGTGATGAGTGAGAGCCTCATGTAGCTCACATAAGGCAGAGTCCGTGTCCGCCTGAGGCGGAATAT
>JAQQZR010000189.1:0-16246 GCA_030068235.1 Notoglanidium macrostoma | reverse complement strand
TCCTTTTGCCATCTCAGGGAGTTTTTCCTTGCCGCCGTCGCCACAGGCTTGCTCATTAGGGGTATATATAGATAAAAATATAGAGTCATAAGTTTATATTCAGAATTTATATACTTTTGTGAAGCTGCTTTGAGACAATGTCTGTTGTTAAAATCGCTATACAAATAAAAATTGAATTGAATTGAATTGACATATGAACACCTGATCACATACAGTTATGGAAAAAATTAAGAGGCTACTTTTAATGGTGTCATCATTAAAAGTAGTCTCTTAATATTTTCCCTAGCTGTATGTTCTAGTAATTCCCTGTCCAGATTTTGTCCACCCTATGCTGTTATAATAACTTCCACCTTCCGGTGAAGGCTTTTCACTTTGGAATGTGGATGTGGGGATTCTTCTCATTCAACTGCATGAGCATTAGTGAGGATGAGGACGCCTGGCAGGTAGTTCACGTCTCCATTCATCCCAAAAGTGTTCAGTGGGGTTGCGGACATGGCTCTGTGCAGACCAATCAAGTTCCTCCTGACCGATCTTGGCAAATTGTCTCTTAATTGCTTTGGGCTTGCTGGAACAGGTTTGGGCCTCTTAGTTCCGGTGAAGGAAAATATTAATGAGACGATATACAAAGACATTTTAGAAAATTCATGCTTTTTAACCTTGTGCCAGTTTGTTTAAAACAGTTTGGCGAAGACTCGCATATGTCCATGATGGTCAGGTGTCCACATACTTTTAACCCCATACTGTATTATGAGATTAGTAGGAGGTTTTTTTGGTTGTTTTTTTTTTAAACCTTTTTTGTGCATGCATTGGTCTAATGTAAAGGTGGTAAACACTTCTAATAACACTAACCCTATTAAAATTTAAATATTTATAGGCCAATCAAATTCATCCTACATCAACTGAAGGAGTTAGCTTTAATGTGCCAGTGAAGCAGTCCCATCATGTGGTCCAACAATGCCATGAGGAGAAAAGGGTGGGGAGTTAGAATGAGCACAGTGACTATCCACTTAGCCTAAAAAAAAATATTTAAGAACCACTGGTTAAATATAACCTTATCAATGTCAAGTCTGGGTGTATATGTTTAAGCTTCATATTGGGAGCAATTAGAGCATTGATTTAATCTGGTATTGCAGTAGTTAATATTCTACAAATTAAGGTGGGACAGGGCTGCATAAGAACTGCATTAGCATTGTCATAAAGATCATTCGATCACTTTATTCATTCCAGAGATAAAGTCACATATTACAGCAGCAGAGAGAGTTAGAAGTACACTTCAGGCCAGAACTTTGAGCCCACCCTTAGACTTTTATTACAAGAAAACATTAGAAATAGTTAAAACAAATGTACCTGACTGGTTATGAAATGTAATGTAAGAATATACATTATAAATGCAATTTAATGAATGTGAGTACCTGAGTATGAGTTTCATCAAAATATCCACCTCTTGCCTTTATCACAGCACCATAGATTTGTGGCAAGTCTTGTGTCCAAGCCCTCCCAGCACCTTTTCAATCATGCAAACAGTTCTGTGTGATTTCCTGGACACTCGTAACGAACTCGTCAAATGCGGTCCCAGAACAATGAGAGAAAGATCTGGAGAACAAGACATAACTCTCAAAACATTTTGCTTTTCTTTGGACTGGATTTAATTCTGGCACAATTTTGAAGACTGTTGTGGTTTATTATCCTGTTGAAGAATGAAATTTTGTCCAATGACATGTAAAACAGAAGGGATTGTGTGATGTTGAAGAATTGCATGATACTCTTCTTTTTTCATGATCCCTTTCATTTGAACCAAGTCTCCAGATCTTCCACCCCGAAAACACTTCCATACCGTCACCGATCCACCTCCGTGTTTCACTGTAGGAAAAACGCATTCTGTGCTTGCCCTTAGCCCCCATCCACTCCCTGACATAATCAAAAATTCTGACTTCTGTGATGCAGTACAACAGAAGATTGAACCATAGGGGTCTGCTCTGCATTAACCTCTCACAAACTGATCTGGGACCAGGCAGACTGGTGGCCATCGTTTGGTTAAGTAAGACACAATCAAGAGGGGCCAAGAGCCAATCAAGTAAATAGAATTCCAACACAAAGTGAATGTCAATGCACTAAAGACAGACCTGACATGTCTTCTTCAAAACCAACAGTTTCAGCCTTTGTGGCTAAATAATGTGTTACTACAAGCTGTAAAATATTGAAAACCAGTCAGTTACATTTGTTTTAAGTATTTCTAAAATCTTCTCATAATAAAAGTTTGACAAAGCAGTGTATTGTTTATTTATTTATGAGGGTGAGCCCAAACTTCTGACCTGTAGTGTATACTAAAAGTAATTTAACATTAGAAATGAAACAAAATAAGAATAAATACCGGTCACAATTTTGGACACCTTCTAATTCAATGGTTTCTCTTTATTTTTATGATTTGAAAGACACATCGTGTCTTAAAGTAATGATGGACTGCTGTTTCTCTTTACTTAGTTGAGTGATTTTTGACATAATATGGATTACTACAGTTGCTAAATAGGGCTATTTACTGTATTTATATTATTTTCCTATTACTGTTTGATGATCTCAAACACATTAAGAAGGCAAGAAATCCCACTAATTAACCTTTGACGAGGCACACCTGTTAATTGAAAAGCATTCCAGGTGACTACCTCATGAAGCTGGTTAAAATGTCGATAATGTGCAAAGCTGTCATTAAGGTAAACGCTGGCTATTCTGGAATCTAAAAAAAAACTAAATATGTTTCATATTTTAAAAACATATTTTTTTTGTTTGCGACAGAATTCCTTATATGTTCCATATGTGTCAGTTCATAGTTTTGATGTCTTCAGTAGTGTTCTACAATGTAGAAAATGGTCAAAATAAAGAAAAATATAGGAATGACTTGGTGTGACTTTTGACAGGTACTGTATGTGTACTGTTGTTGTTTTTTTGTTTTTTTTTTAAGAATACAGTGTAAAAGTGCAATGTGTAGTGCAGTGGGTGTATAGAGTGAATATAAAAAGGTAAGAAAGGGGGAAAATGAATAGAAGTAAAGTAACATTGCATGTGGATATGAATAGTGGATGGTGGTAAAGTTCAAGTATTGCCCAATGAGCTTATCCTAAGATGGCTCAGTTCAATTAAATTTTATTTCTATAGCACGTTTAACAATGGACAATTTCACAAAGCAGCTTCACAGAAGTGTATATAAATTCTGGTTATAAGCTTATAAATCTATAAATTAATCCATAAACCCATATATGTCCATAACGAGTTAGCCTGTGGCAACGGTTTTGGGCTCTAGCTCAGTGCAAGAGAGTGTCCCAGCACAGAGATGAGCTGTTGTATAGTGTCATCACCGTTGGTACAAACGTCCTCCTGTGCTGCTTGGTTCTACAGCAGAGCTGACTGAGATTTCAACTAAAAGAGTTCCACTGTTTTACTAGTAGGTCATGGAGGGGATGCTGTTTATTGTCTAGAATGGCTGTGAGTTTATTGAGTGTCCTCTTTTCCACCACTACTTCAAAACTGTTCTGAGAGCAGTCCATGACCGAGCCAGCTTCCTTTACCAGTTTGCTGAGATTTTTACATCTGTGCAAAAGACTGCACTGGCTACCACAGACTGATCTCTGACATCTCGCTGAGCTTCCTCAGAAAGTAGAGTCTGTTAATCCCTTTCCTTAAATATGAAAAGTAAAGCCATGATTGTTGATGATGGCTAAGGGAAAGCGTTTAGACTATGAAAAAGAATAGACCAAGAACAGAGCCCTGTGGGACACTTTGAATCATAGAAGCGGAAGAAGTGAATTTGTGTTACCTTATGGTAATGAAACATTTTCTGTCAGAAAGATGGTAAGCCAAGCAAGAGCTAAAACAATGGAGGTGATGGCTAAGGTTCACAATAAACAATCTTCATTTCAACCCTCAGCAGAATAAGCAAACAATACTAAGCATCTCTGCATGTTGGATAAGGGCACTAACATTCATGAGGGTGTCATGGTTCCATGGTTCTAAGTCTAAATCAGAGGCTAGATATGCCTGATTTGCCACAAAGGATTGAATTTTTGGCCGGTATTTTATTAGCTCAGTTTACTGAAAGCTATTTTTGATCTGTGTTTTTAGGTTAAGGTGTTATTAGAGAAAAAGATCACATCAGACATCTCCATCTCAGCTTCCAGCACCAATTAATTTTCTTTTAGGTTCTGTTTCTCCATTTGTTAATCCCACACTAAAATGTAATTAATCAGTCCTGCAGTGTCCGTTTTGATATGCAAATACAGCCTCCACAGTTCCATATTTCCTCCATCTTTTCCTCATATTACTAATAATTCATTCATTCATTCATTCATTCATCTCCAGTAGCCAGTTTATCCTGGACAGGGTTGCAGTGAATCCAGAGAATGAAATACATTTAATTTTTAGCACTGATGGTTACTTTGAAGTCAAGATACAGCAGGTAGAAACTGATTTTGGTCACATCAAACATTGCCAGATTTTTTAATAAATTGCATTTATAACATGTCTTTCCTTGCTGCAGTAATAAAAAAAATATTAAAACTCAATAGAAAACATTTTAATTGAATTGCTTTGCCCACTTGTCATATATGTCCCTGAACTGGCCACTTTAATAGGAACACCTGTACACCTGCTTATTCATACAATTATCCAATCAGCAGCAGTGCAATGCATAATATATTGGTACAGGTTAAGAGCTTCTGTTCACATTTACATCAAATATCAGAAAAGGGAAAAGTGATCTCCGTGGCTTTGACCCCATTTACACTTGGTATTAAAATGTGTCTCGGGCAATATGATCACAACTGGACCTCTCTAACTACAAGTGTAAACGACCTCCAAGACGTATTTGCTCAAACCACTTGGCAGTCCATTTGTGAACTGAATGCTCAAGACGCATTTTAAAAGCAAGTGTAAACAGGGCCTTTGATTTTTTTTTAATATCCAGTTCTGTGGGCAGAAATTCCTCGATGTGGAGGGAGGTCAGTGGAGAATGGATCGACAGATTTAAGCTGACAGGAAGTCTGTAGTAACTTGAATAGTCACTTTTTTACAACCATGGTTAGCAGAAAGCATCTCCGAGCTCAAAAACACACTGGACCTTGAGGTGGATGAGCAACAACAGCAGAAGACCACATTGGATTCTACTCATGTCAGCCAAGAACAGGAATCTGAGGCTAGCTCTAATATCTCTCATTCAAAAAATCTCACTAATTAGGATATTAAAGGAATTTCTCCAAATAATGATGATTATTTTTGGATATACAGTGCTGTATAAAAGTCTTTGTGAAGAAATTCTGAAAAGTAAAAATGACTTTAAAAATAATGAAATTAAATAGTTCAATTTAAAAGGAAAATACTACAACATGCAGTAAACAGTAATAAACTAAACAATGTTAGTATTGATAAACCTTTGCTTTTTTTTCTCTTAATAGTAGACTCATGCACAATTTGTGCAGTTTTATATGGAAATTAGTTGGTAAGTTTTACTGAACACCTTGAAGAATCTGCCAAAGTTCCTGTAAGGATTTGGAATGTCGTACTGTTGCATTCTTTTCAAACCCAGCAGCCTTCATTATGTTTTTTTTTGTCTGAAAAGTGGTCTCTTATGTAATATGTTGCTTTCTTTACTGCAACGTTAAAAAATAATAAAAATTAAAAAAAGGACGAAAAATTTGGTTGTCTAAAATGTACTTTTGTACTGACTCAATAATATCATATATATAAAAAAAAACAAAATTTATACTAAAAAATAGAATGCCTAAGACTTGCACATATTATACTGAAAATGGGAACAACAAAAAAAAAAGTTTTATAACATCCCATGATATTTTCTTGATTAAACAATAAAGCAGTTATGTTCTAAGAAACCGTGGACGTTTTTACAGAGAAATAGATATTTCAGTCATTCTGTTAATTAATTTAATGACCTGCTGCAGTATGAACAAAGATAATTTACATTATGTAGTGTGCGTCCAGTCAGCTTAAATGAACCCAAATTATAGGGTTATTATGTAAAGGATTTTTTCCACTATTTTTATCGAAAGATTAGTGCATGCAATAATTCATGATCATGAATGCATAAGTTATATTACTTGGCTATTACTAATTACTGCTGCGTGGACCTTGTAGTAATATGTTGGCAGGAAAACAGAAATAAAGCATGCTTGGGAAGTACTTGTGTTGATATCTGCTTGGTGTTTACACTGTGCCAGACTCCTCCCATGCTAATGATGCAGGCTGCATGTTGTGTTGTGGAGTGAAGTGAAGCACAGGCTGCTTTGTTGCGCATTTGGAGAGATGATGGCTGGCCATGAAGTGCTGCTGCTAGTCCAGGCACAGTAGCTTACAATAGACACGCGGGTTTGTCGCACGTTTCCACGAAGCCATAGTAGCCTCCGGCGCAGCTGTTGACGGTTTTGTGTTGTTTTTATCGGTGGTTTAGGTCTAGGTTTAGGTGTAGGTTTAGGCTGAGGATGGGTTGTGCGCTCTCGGGGTTGGGTTTGGCGAACAAGAAAACGACGGAAGCCGCGAGTGAAGACGCCGAGCCGCATCTCACCAGCGAGCACATCCACATGATCAAGCAGTCGTGGAAAGTTATTCAGGAGGATATTGCCAAAGTTGGGATAATCGTTTTTGTCAGGTGAGAAGGTACAATTTCGAATGAAATCTGTCAAATCAGAGATGATTATTGGCTAATACACAAACATTCATCTCTGCTGTTTTATGCTGTATCTTGTTTTAGCTCGACAGTAAATTCCTTTGTTATTATTAAGGTTCATCTGGGAATATCTCAAACATATCCTTTAATGGCAAAGCATTTTTGTTGGCCACGGCTTCGTTGATCATATCAGAGAACCACTTTATAACTTTTTGTTATGGTTATTAAAACCTCTCTCCTGAGGATTGTGTTGGAGGTTTTGAAACAGCAAGGCGATATAGTCCACTCAATTTTATTTATATACCACTTTCAGCAATGAACACTGGCGCAAAGCGGCTTTACAGATATCTGGATATGGATATGATTTAGATTTATCCCTAATGAGCAAGCCAGAGGTGAAGGTGGGAAGGAAATCCTCCCCGAGACGTCATGAGGACGAAACCTTGAGAAGAACCCAGTTAAAAGGGAACCCGTCCTCATCTGGGTGACCCCGGATAGTGTGATTATAAAGCACAACTCTTCTAAATCTTTATATTATAGAGTCGGTCAGTGCAAAGTGAGTTGGAAAATGGGTTACATAAATATATATGTGATATATTTTTTACGTAACACCCATGTAAGGATTATTATTCACATATGGTATTATATCTTGAAACCATAGGACCTACACTGTTCAGCCATAACATTGAAACCACTGACAGGTGAAGTGAATAACATTGATTACCTTGTTACAGTGACACCTGTCAAGGGATGGGATATATTAGGCAGCGAGTAAACAGTCAGTTCTCAAGGTTAATGTGATGGAAGCGATTGTGATGGCTGGATGACTGGGGTAGATCATCTCCAAAAAAAAGGTCCTGGTATGCAGTTATTAGTACCAAACAAAAGTGGTCCAAGGAAGGGCAGCTGGTAAAAGTGTCAGGGCACCCAGGAATCACTGATGCGCATGGGGAGCAAAGGCGAGCCCGTCTGGTCCAATCCCACAGAAGAGCTACTGTAGCACAATTTACTGAAAAACTTAATGCTGGCTGTGATAGAAAGGTGTCAGAACACAGTGCATTGTAGCTCGCTGTGGATGTGGCTACACAGAATTAAGACTGAAAGATCACCTGAAGCAGGATAATGCGCTCTGACTTGGCCTCCAAATTCCCCCAATCTCAATCTGATCGAGTAACTGTGGGATGTGCTAGACAAACAAGTCCAATCCATGGACTTACAGGATCGGCTGCTAATGTCTTAGTGCCAGGTACCACAGCACACCTTCAGAGGTCTTGCGGAGTTCATGTCTCAGTGGGTCAGAGCTGTTTTTGTGGCACAAGGGGGACCTACACAATATTAGGCAGGTGGTTTTAATATTATGGCTAATTGGTGTATATAGATTACTTAAAGTCTCTGTTTCATATCTGCACTGCCTAGGGGAATAAACTGAAAATGACACCACTGAATGATTACCGAAATCTTAAAATAAGCTTTCCTTCTTATTAGCGCACATCCAATATGGACTTGTATTAAATTGTGCTCTAATCCACTGCTTAGGGCATCTCTGTTTCACGAGGATACCACAAGGGTACATGGGAGGCATGTTATGATTTACCATGACTGTCTGGTGAATTATATTCAGCTCATTTACATTCTGAACCCCTATGATGTTTAGATTGCAAAATAATCAAACTGAAGTCTGAATAGTTATCTCTCTGTCTCAATACGGCTCCTTTAGGTTTCATTTTAAAAAGTAAATGCTTATATTATTTATATATATATATATATATATGTCATGGTTACATGATCAGTCTCACTTCTTTACATATACTTTATGTCTTCAATAAAGCCACATTCAGGAATTTAAAATTTTTAAAACAGTATGGTTTCTTAATGGTCTTTTCCAATTCATAAACAATTGTTAACACTAAGACTGATTCATGAACGGCATACGGAACCACATTTATAAAAACCTCAAATAAAGGGGATGTATATCTCATTTTTAACCACTGGATACAAATTCTTTATTTTGCACAGTAAGATGAGGGTCAGTGAAAAAAAAGATGGTGTGGGAGTAGGGTTGTTACGGTGTCACGAATTTATGGCTTAGTCACAGTGTACGATCGGACAGATTTTGGCAGCCCTACACACATCGCTCTGTTCATCTGTTTTTCTTTTAAATGCCCCCCTTATTTAGTCATTCTCTCTGTTTGTTAGCTATTAACAACAACAATAATGATAAATTGTGACAGTATAAGAGGGTTTATAGTCAACTATTAACAACAACTATTAATAACATGATAAATACTGACAATGTAAGAGGGTTTATAGTCAGCTATTAACAACAACAACAACATGATAAATAGTGATAATGTAAGAGGGTTTATACTGAACTATTAACAGCACCTATTAACAACATGACAATGACAAATACTGGCATACTGATTTTATAGAAAAGCTGTTCTGAAAAAGATATTTCTTAGAAAGAATAATGATAGATGGATTTTATCTTTTTGTTTCCTTTTGGTTATTGTTGTCATACTGTGAAAATTTCTAACCACAACACCCCTAGGTGGGCAGTTTCACAAAATGTCTTGTTATTCGCTGCTGTTGGAAAGGCCTTTGGGTTTTAGTTCCAAGTAATGGCTAGGGGGTCTTTGGAATAATGTGAAAAATCAAATTTGGAATAATCATTGGGAAGGAAAGATAACACTCTCTCTCTCTCGGACTATCAGTATCATCACATGGTGGAGATTAATACAAACCAGGTTCCACAACGAAAAAGATAATGTGTTTACAGGATGGAAAATCTAAACTGATATCTGGAATTATGATCAAATAGTTATTATTCATTTTTGGAAAGAATTTCTCAGAAAGGATAAACCCACTCATGTTTCTCATGATTGCCTAAAAGAGGGAAGTGAGACATATCACACAAACCCAACATAACTCGGGCGGATGGCTACACTACTGTAAGTTATCCAGTTCTCCACACCTGTGTACCCCTAAATAAATCAGATGAATGTCCTGAAATACAATATATTCTGGGCTGATGTCTTGTTCTTCCTACTGAATTTAGTGTGGTTACAACTAAGGGCGTGGCAGCATGATCCCAACCTCAATAACAAATATGACAACACCAGGGGTCTCTTTTTTTTTTTTTTTTTAGCTGTGCATACACATAGGTTTGTGTGTAATCCAGTGGTAGAAAAGTGTAATCAGTTAAAATGATTCAAGAACAAGAGACAGGTCTGGCATTTCCCAACCAGCAATGAGCTGAATGATGATATGTCTTGCATGCAATCATATCACTTAGGCTGCATATATACATTTCCAAATACAACAGCAGAAAAGACAACTATAAAGAGGGACACAGGTTTTCTAAATGTATTTGGGGCAACATATCGCACACATATAGCTCTGAAATCCAGAAAAAAAAATTCTATTTTCTTCTTTATATATATCTTCTTTGACCTGCTCCATATTGGTGCAACAAGTATTACCTAGAGCAGGCTGGTGGACATTTTAAATGGAAGTTGTTTACCATATTTGGTGATTTGTGGGCGTTTCTTTATACAAATGGGTGTGGCTATGCACAATCAGAGAAATTTAGAATATTTAGGATTTATCAACTTCCACAATGCACAGATGATAAATGCTATTTTCCTTACACACACTGGTGGTACTTATGCACAGAATTAGAACTTGTCCTACACACGCTTTGATAAATGGGACGCTTCAGGTTTTAGTTCACTAATATTATGGCCCTGTCTGAACATACAACCCAATGCCAAAGCACAACCTGAAAAGTGCAACACTACCAAAATAACAGATAACCTCCCAGGGGCCAACAGTGCAAAAGGGCTACAGGGAACTAAATATTAAAAGGCTGACTGGGGAAACAGCATAGATCAGCACCTCATAATTTAGGGGTTTCAACTGAATAAGACCTCAAATACTGGAAAAAGCATTGATAGAATGGTTGTGTGGAAATTCTCGGTGGACTCTTACACTTTCATAGACTAAACAAATCACCTCTATAAACCTCTTACACAAAGATTTAAAACATAAACAGCTGACCACATTTTTCCAGTTCTCCAGAGCACAGTCTTAAGCAAGTTCATTTTGTGATACCTCAAGCAGCTCAGTGGGGTTTTGCCCACCCCTTCTGAAAATGACCAGCAAATTCCACAAAGATACTACTTGGGCTTTTGAGTAGACTAAGAAGATTTGTCATCATATAGAGAGCCCCAGAGACCTCTTTAGTTAGAGCCTGGCAGATAGAAATAGCAATGAAGCAAACCTTAAATACACCGAAATAACTTGTATAACTATAGGTTACCCTAATGGTCACCCTTGTACCCTTAATAGTTTCAATAACTTCCACATGGAGATTTAATTATGAAGATATCAATGTACTGACTATGGGCAACACAGTGATGCCGCAACTCAACCCTGAGCTCAGGTTATTTAGAATTTTGATTGTTCTTCTCATGTCCATGTGGGTTTCCTGTGGGTTCTCCAGTTTCCTTCCACCTCCCAAAAATATGGCCACTGCATATTGTTTTTAAGTGTGATTGAGTGGTGAACGTGTTGGCATAGGATGTTGCGATGACCTGTTGTCCCATCCAGGTTGTATTCACACCTTGTGCGCAGCTTTCCCAGGATAGGCTCAGAATCCCCAGGATAAAGCAGTTATTGAAGATGAATAAGTGATTGAATATCAGTGGGTGTTCTTGTTAAAGATTGCTCAACAGCACTAGAAACACATCAGGAAAAAAACACTCATCCAGCTGCAGCCAACATGCAGGGCGGTGGTAGCTCAGTAGTTAAGATGTTGGACTTGTGATCAGAAGGTTGTGAGTTCATATCCCAGTACTGCCAAGCTATCGCTGACGGGCCCTTGAGCAAGGCCCTTAACCCTCAACTGCTCAATTGTATAAATGAGATATATGTAAGTCACTCTGGATAAGGGCATCTGCCAAATATGATGTAAATGCAGAAGCATGATGTTTTCATTTCTTGTTCAGAGCATGCTGTCTGCATCATCTGCATAGAACCTGTCTGAAGAGCATTAATGTTTCAATTTAAGTTTTGTGATTTTGTCTTTTTGTTGCTTTTCAGACATTGTCAAGTTAGGTCTTTTTTTTTTCAGATATTGTCAAGATTGTTCATTGTTGCTTGAGCCAAGTAGTTTTCTGATTTTGGTGTTCCATGCAGATGCATGTCCATTGGCCTTGAATTGAGTGCAACACCTGGTTAATTTCTGTGTGTGTCGCTTTTATACATGCCAAGGAAGTCTACTCTGTTCTGTTTCTTTGCTCTGCTTGTCTGAGTTGTCTCAGGGCTGCTAGACCTTCTATGTCATGATGTGCCTGTGCTCGGTTTGTCTGCCATTTTGTGCAGCTCTCCAGCACCACAGATCCATAGCGTGATGATTGCAACAATCGTGTGGGCCATTGCCAGAGTTCATTAGTGGGAGGCCAATGAGGTCACTGCATTTTGATTCCATGTATCATCATTTTTGAAGGACTTTGCTAGCCTGTCTGTATTTGTTTGTTTATTTACTACAGATTTTTCTTTGAATTTTTCATTTTGTGCCCCCATGACAGTGCTTGCTTGTTGTAGGCCCAAAGGTACCCAGGGGACTCCCAAGCCCTGGCAAACAGGATTCTATGGTATAATGAAACCAGGACCCGACTTCATATCCTAAATTCCATTTGTTACACCCGAAGGGAACCAGTCATCTTGCTATTTCCATCTTTAATATGATGGAGAAGCATAATGGTGGCAGCATCAGGATAGAACAAAAGATAAAAGGTTCAATGTAAAGACAGATGATTAAGGAAATTCTACTCAAGCGCACTCAGGACCTCAGACTGAAGCAAAGGTTCAGTTTTCAACACAGCAATGACCAGAAACACCACCAAGACCATGCAGGAGTAGCTTCAGGGCAAGTCTGGTAATGTCCTGAATGGTCCAGCCAGAGCTCAGGCTAGAATCCGATTATACACATCTGGAAAGACCTGAAAACAGCCATACAGCAGTGCTCCCTATCCAACCTGAAACAGTTCTGCAGAGAAATGGTGGGAGACCCACAAATCCAGGTGGCCCAGGCTTGTAGGATAAGTGAATTCAAGGCTGTAATTGCTGGCAGAATTGAGTAAAAACTTTTCTGAGTAGATGTGTAAATGTGATATGTAAGGGTTCTTAACTTTTAATACATTGACAAACCTTTGTGACCTATTTTTTTATTATGAGGATAATAAAAGGTCTGAACACTGTCTGAATTCATTGAACCAGTTCCGCTTCTGCATTATAAATATAAACATGCTTCTGGAATTTGAATAGCTCATGCAGAAATATACACATGTATGTCTTATTTATATTATAACGAAGTAAACAAAAATACAGAAATGTCTCATCCAGACAATGTATCTATGGCTATTAAACAATGGTTTCGGCCATCATGTATGCCTGCTTCGCCACAGAAAGGTCTCACTTGACACGGCCCTGCTGCAGCTTACACATGCTTATGTCAAAGAAAGGTCATTTATGCATAACAGGAAAGGGCGATAGTGACACCAGAAGGAAGATAGCGAGATAAAGATAGGAAAAGGAGATGAGATGGGGCAGAAAACAAAACGAGGGATGCTCTAGTGTCCTCTTTCTGATGCTCTTTATGGGCTAATATTTTGATGTCGAGAATAAAACCGAACAAATCAGATTTAATCTGTTTAGCTTTGTTTAAACTATTTGACTAATCTCAACATAAAATATGTGCATTTCAAATCTTTATGCTACTGGTTTCTTTTCCTTTGTGGTATACATTTGTGTATGGTGTATTTAGAGTATCTCATGTAACTGCAAGAAAATCTCTTCCCATAACTTGTGAAAAGCTCACGACCAGCCCGATGAATATTCTGATCCACCCCACTAATTAATTTAGAGCCGTGTTCTAGCTTAAAATCGTCACGTGGACCGTAACTGAATTGAAAGGTTCGAAAAAAGAGTCTACTTCTAAATAAAATATGCTCTTGATATGCAACTTAATTCTTCATTAAAAAGATTTTTTTTTTAAATTGACACATATCCAAATTTAAATAGTTGCTGGTTGTCATCACTATGAAATGTGGAAAAGTTCAAGGGGGTGAACACTTCCAAAATACCCAAATAAAGAAAATAATCTCTTAAACAGAACTGTTGATGGTATTGGTCTACTAAACTGATTTTTTTGGTCAAGCCCAGCTAGCCAGCAGGCATCACGTCCATGGAAGCTTTGGTATGTCCAAACTAACCCCAATGTGCTTTGATATGGTAAGATCTGGGTAATTTGGAAAGAAATCAATGTCTCATAAATACAGTAAAAAAAAACCAAACCTACATGTAAAGCCAGAATTCAGTATTTGATGATACCTACAAATACAAATACCTACAGTATTTGATGTTTTAAGATCCACCAAAGGTTCCACACATGCCCTAATTAATATTTATAGTTCTACAATTGCAATATTTTTCAACCACTGCCGTTTAAGCCCTTTAAGCTCCATCCTGTGTTTCCTAATGCACAGATATCTGTAAAGATTCCTGTGATTGTTAAAATCTATAACAATAAAATTCCTCTCTACATTTGCATCATGGTCAGTTTCATTCTCCATTTGCCATACTTCTCAATCTGCCACGTCTACTCCTGTATCATGTCTTCCTTAAGCACACACCTTATTCCAGCTGCCCTAAACTGCCTCTTTGCTTTGGTACCAGTTATATTTGCTCAAATTTCTGTCCACTCCGGTTAAGGCATCCATCCTAACTGGTCATCTTTTCCACTTATCTGACCACAACTGATTTCATAGTTCACTTAATATCAATCTCTTTGCTCCAGAACAGACCAGTCTGCCTAATGTAACTTAGTGATGGCTTCTCCTCCGTTACCACCTGAACAAACATTGTGAGCTGTTCGTTGGTTTCAGTGGTTACTACAGAGGTCCTCAGCCTGCTGAACCTGCTCACTGTGACACATAGTCTCGTCATAGCTGTACTTTGGAGTCAACCTATTCAATGTAATAAGCAGGAAAATAAGGTCTTCAGTCTTTAATACTTCAGCCAATTCTTTATCTTGCTTGGTTTTCAGTACGATATCCTCAGAGTTTCGCATATTCCAGGTAGCTTTAATGCTACAGCTGACTCGCTCCCAAATCTCAGGCTCTTCCCCAAGCACAACACCGCAACATCCAGATGAAATGCAAGACAGAAAAGCATGTGTGCATTAGTTTAATGTCTGTTTTCTGCCATAGAGTTCCTTCTATTCTTAGAGTTCCACATTTTTTAAATATTTATGGAGATGTTTGGAGATGGAGATGAGAGGAACTGTATTTTGTGCTAATATTTAATCACTAATCGTGACTGCAGAGAATTCCCTAATACCTTTAGGGAACATTCAACATTAGAAATGGTTTGAAATATAATTCTTCAAAAATTAATTCCTGCTGTATCATACCAGTTTTTTTATTATATTTTCCATTTGGTGCATAATCTGTGTGAATGTAATATGACTCTAGTCCTTGGAGTCTTTTAAAGATATTATTAAGGGACCTGCTTGTGTAAGCTTTTGATAATTATAACTGTTGTTGATGTCGCTACACTGACCCATCGCAAGTGAGGCCTTGGTCACAGTTGGTCTAGATGTTTAAATAAAAATTCTATGTATGTAAGTATGAGTATGGATTACAGTTAACTCCAGCATCCTGGAAAAAAGGAAAAATATAAACATTACAAGGTTTTTGAAGACGCCTGTCCTGAGAGCAGTCCACCAACCAAAGCTCCAGGAATCTGTTCCAAGATGAAGGATCCCTAAACTCAGATCCCTCCAATCTTTAGTTAAATTGGCCAAATCCCGCACCTGCAGACTTGCAGATGAAAATGATGTTTTACAGAGTTTGGAATGCGAAAATAGCAAGTGAGACATTTTCTTGCATGTAACATTGTTCAACAATTATTTGGACCAAAGGACCAAATATTAATTCTGTCTGCTATCAGACTGTTTTCAGAAAACAGCATGGAATGAACAAAATAATAGAAGTGCCATATGAACAAAAATGGACACTGACTATAAAGTGACTCAATCACAATTACAAGCACACAGCACAGGTGATCTACATTAAGTTGACTGCAAACTAGTAGCATTTATCAGTTATAAAAGAGCCGTAAGGATTAGTACGTTAATACGTAAGGCAACTAATAGAGATCCCATGTTTTCAAGTAGCTGGTGCTAAAATTGCAGGTTCATCAGTCAAAAAAACTGGAAATTATTTAATGTTTCAAGAGTAACAGTCTCAAAAGTCCTGTCAACATACACTTCCAGTCAAAAGTTTGGACACACTCTTTTTCATAGGTTTTTCTTTCTTTTTTAATTTTGCTTTCTACGTTGTAAAACATTACTGAATACATCAAAAGTATGAAGCAACACGTATGGCATATACTGAATTATGTGGTAAACAAAAAAGTGTAAAAAACAAAACAAAACATGTTTCATATTTTAGATTCTTCAAAGTAGCCACCATTTACCGTGATGATGCAATCGGCATTATCTTAACCAGCTTC
>JAQQZR010000188.1:0-16248 GCA_030068235.1 Notoglanidium macrostoma | reverse complement strand
TTTATATATATATATATATATATATATATATATATATATATATATATATATATATATATAAATATACACACACACCCTTGATATTGTAGCAGTGAGTGCAATAGGAATATTACCAACACTCCATCCCAAGAATTCATTTATAAAAATTATAATACACTAAATTCTGTAGATTATGCTCTCCATTCTGTTTAATCCTTACAGAAAACTTTATATCAATCTCACACTGTATTAAGGAGTCATGTTATCATATTGTGCAATATGAGGTTTTTGAGTTACCTGCATATCATACAACATTCAACAGACTGCTTGACGTCATCATAAATAATGGCTTACCTTAAGTGAAATGTAATAAACAATTACATTCATGGGAAGAAAAAAGTACACCTTCCTTCAATTCTGTTTTTATTAATCAGGCCCTAAATAACAATTGTGTGGTCATCACCAACCTCAGTAACATGACATTTTTTTTTTTGTTTAAAAAAAAAAAAAAAATTATAATAAATAAATAAATAATTTTAAAAAAGGAGCGAAATGTGTTTATAGCTGCCATAATGCAAGTGAGAACTAGTGCTCAACTCACTGTTAAGGCCTGGCACTCTGATGTAAGTATTTCAAAGTATTCTACATTGGTTAATCAGCCTACCAAGCATGGCATATTAACCTAAGTACTCAAGCACCTCCTCATTTCCCAATTAGGCAATGAAAAACAGGTTTATTGGTTATGATGGTTATGATGCCCAGAGCGATTTTTTGGTATAGCACTACCATCTGACAACAGAAAGAGTGGCTCTTTCAGCCATCTCGACTATACTGCTCCTAGACGGTTTTTTGAATTCATGTCAGATTTGCTATAGTTATTGCTTCAGATGGTTATGATGATATCCACACACCCAGACTGACACACTAGTTTTACACCTGCACATTCATGTAATTATCTAGTCAGCCAATCATGTGGAAGAAGAGCAATGCAAAAAAAAAAAATTATAATAATCATACAGGTTAAGAGCGTCAAGTAATGTTCACATCAAACATCATAATGAACAAAAAATGTATCTTTGTGACTTTGATTGTGACAGGGATGTTGGTACCAGATGGTCTGGTTTGAGTATTTCCATAACTGCTGATCTCCTGGGAATTTCACGCTCATAACACTGTCTCTAGAGCAGAGAATGGTGCAAAAAGCAAAAAAAGGGAGTGACAGTTCTGTGACCAAAGGAAATGCCTTCTTGATTAAAGACGTCAGAGGAAAATGGCCAGATCGGAAAGTAAGTAAGGATAAGTGATTAAGACGTAGGACTACTGATCGGAAGGTTGAGAGTTCAGATCCCAGTACTGCCAAGTGGTCACTGCTAGGTCTTTATGTTTTCCCTCCACCTGGTTTCTGACAAAATCTGCTTATAGGTTTCTGGCTTACTTTTTTTGAAGAAAAAAAAAAAAAGACTACATATTGAAATGTGTGTCACCTGAGGTTATTTGTTAGTTTATAGAAGTTGGTGAGGACCACACAATGCTTAATTAGACCCTGATAATAAAAACAAAGAATTAAAGAATGGTGTATTTTCTTTTTCATACCTACATTACTGTAAATACTTTACATTTTAGATGAAATTCAAAATTTAACAAACTGAAACAATGCCTCTCCTTTTCATTGCCAAATTTTACTTTTATTTTTACATCCTTGCACTGCATTTTTTATCAGAATACTGTCTATGTATCTTATCACAGAAACTTGAATTGTGATTATGATAAAAACAAAACCAAGCAATGTTTCTCTTGATGTCACAAACTTTTTTGGATTTGCTGTTTGTACACATATACACAGATGGACCATGCACACAAATATTAGTGTAACCAGACTTGGGAAGTAATGGAATACATAGAATGGCATTACGTAATTAGGATATAAAAAAACAAACAAACAAACGGTAAATGTATTCCGTTATAGTTACGAAAGAAAAAGCTTTAATCAGATTACAGATTACCAAAAACCAGGATTATTTACAGGATTACAAATTTAAAATGCATAAGGGTTGCAGTGAAGACACATCAGTAGGAAACTCTTTATAGCACACTACCCTGCTGGCCTCATGACAACTTGTGTTTTAATGTGAGCAATATTATCATTTGTTTGGGGGAATATATAAGGGGAAGCATAATGCTCCTGCTTGAATTGTCCATTGCAGCTTTGTTAGGCAGTAAGTAGCAAAGTTATTTGATTCAATTAGCTTAAAAAAGTTAAACTAGCCTCTTTTTCTGACCCAGTAGTGCTTATAAACGGTTGTCTATTCTTAGCATACACAATATACTGTATGTATATTTTGTGTCAAGTCTCCATCCTGCTTTTGCTTCACAAGTTGATCCCATAATCGAGTTGAGTCGATTCACTAATCTTGGGCATTAAAACTAAGAGCCAACTGCAAATCTTTGAAGTCGATTCCACACACTGAAAATTATTCACCTCATGAGGACACACAACAAGCAAAACGAACATAGCATTTGAGAATTTCAGTGAGCGAAACAGGCAGCTGATATTTACTTTAACTTTATTTTGAATTTGTCTGTTCAAAATTTGACCAAATCCTTGCTTGAAATATTGACACACAGATTTAAAAAGTGATGAGCTAGTTTGAGTGTCTCATTTGGTTGTAGTTTAGTGCCACCATCTGGCAACAGAAAGAGTGGCTTTTTCACATATTTCAGCTTAATAAAAAGGAATTGGTGTTAATCCGGTGATAGCACCACAGTTGCGAAGGACCACTGCTTGTGGCTATATGGTCAGGATGAAGTTGCACAAAATATGGCATGGTCACTGATCTCATCACATCAGATAAAGTTCACTTGGTTATATGTGACTCAGCCAACAGGAAATTGGCAATGTTGGATGGAATGTGTGATTTAAAAATTTTCACATGCTTTGTTGAGGGGCTTACAATGGCTGAAAACTCATGAAACTCTTCAGATGGATTTGTCTTATGAGAACATTTGATTTGGTATTACAATGTATTTTTTAGTTATAGTGTATATTTAATTAGGTATACTGCAGGTTGAGGTAGAGTTATATATCTTGGATATGGGTTTTTTGTGTTTACGAGAAGGTGCAGCCCACTATAATTTGCCTTAAAATGTATAAACTCCAGCTCCTCCTCTGGCCCTTTCTTCAGTTTTCCCTGGCTACCCCTGTGAAAGGGGGACCTCTTGTTAGGGCCCAATCACCAAAGGTGCAGGCACCCTCCTCCAGAGAGTGCCTGTACCGTAGGTGCAAGGATCTATTTTCCTTAAATAAAGGCTATTTGTTTATTTTTTCCTCTTCTTCTTTTTCTTCAAGATGTATCCATTTTCATGGTGGTGTGAGGTGGTTATGACAATATCCAAGTGCCCAGAGTAACTCTTTGGTATAGCATCACCATCTGGCAACAAACAGAATAGCATTTTCAGAGCTCATCTTAGCAAAAAACTATCAACTCTATCAACTGTCACACTGTGTTAATCTGGTGATATTGCCAGAGGTGCGACATGCCCAGGATGACGCTCTCGTATAGAGCCACCATCGGCCACAGAAAGTGTGGCTTTTCACCCATCTCAGCAATATTTCTAGACGATATTGGTTTTGATGATATCCACATGCCCAGAGTGACACTCCATTATAGCAACAGAAAGAATCTCATCTATACTCCTTTTATATATAGATGGTTCATCAGATTCATGTCAAAATTTGCTATATTTATTGATTATGATGGTTATGATTATATCCACATGCCTAGAGTGACACTCCGGTATAGCGCCACAATCTGTCTACTGAAAAAGTGGCTTTTTCACCCATTTCATCTATATTTCTCCTAGAGGTTATTGGTTATGACAATTATGATGTTATCCACATGCCCATAGGGACTTTGATACATTGCCCCCATCCGGCAACAAAAAGAGTTGCTTTTTCACCCATCTCAGCTATATTGCTCCTAGATGGTTCATCAGGTTCATGTCAAATTTGCTAGAGTTATTAGTAACTGTGTGGTATAGCACCTTCATCTGGCAACACAACAAGTGGCTTTTGTAATTGATCTTGGTTATTTAATGACACTTCATTTTATCTTTCTGCTACAGTTTAAAATGAGTACCTTACCTTATCTTGTCCTGGGAAGCTTCTGTATATCAACTTAAAAATATTTTATCATAGATAACCTACCCAGAGGTAAAGTTTTTTAATGAAAATGCTAATCCAGCAGACATCTTTAATTTGGATGCTATTCTCACAGCTATGTTTATGGGCTGACTTAACGTCAGAGTTAATGTCTCTTGAAGGGGGTGGGGGGGGGGGTGATTAGGACTGGCTACAGCTTTAAGGTCCAAGATTGCTTTAGTATGGACTGATTTGACTAGTGCACTGAAACTGGTCAGATCTGACACTAGAACACTGGCTGACCTTTTGGCGGAGCCAGATAAGGGGGCTAACCATTGGGCAGGTTTTGATTTGTTGGAGGGTGTAGAGGGAGCATGACCAACTGACTTCATAGATGGCCTCCTTCAAAAGATGCTGACAGATTTGGCATAAATGATGTCAAGATGTTGCTGATGTTAAATAACCTAACTCCTTCAAAAGACTGTACAGCTACAGGAGACACTGCTATTCAATCAAGTACATTGCTTCCTTTGGCCATTGCCCAAACATAGAGAATGGACTCGTCCAATTATATGCCAGTTTCATTCATTCCATGTCAAAGATGATGTACTGCAATGGGCTAAGTAGATGTGGCCCTCTATATTAATAATGTTTTCAAATTAGCTTTGCTACTAAAGAACAATATGCTAACTAGCTAAATATACTAAATAGCAATATGCTAACTAGTTCAGTGTTCAGTTCTCAGTCTTAATTATTGATACTTAATCAAATTTACCAGATATTAACTCGCATCATTTCATTCTAAGTGAAGATCTAAATTATGTTTTGTGCAGCAGTCTTGATCGTAGTTCATCAAAGCAGCCCCCCTGCCCCCTCCAAATGTCTCTCAGTTCTTAACACATTTCTTCATTTCTATGGATTAACTGATATTTGGCATTTTTTAAAATCCAACAGTATGTGTATGTTCATTTTTTTCACATCCATAAAACTTAGCCATTAACTGATTACTTCTTATTATGTGGTTACATCCTCTAAATTAATTCCGCTGGTTAAAAGTTATGCTACAATGTTATCATGAGATCACACCATGCTTTTTTGAACCTTGAGCTGGCACTGCCCAATCTTCCCCTGTTGGTTCATCAGTGGCACCTTAATTCCATAATGCTATCCAACGAAGCATTTGTGAAACATCTTTTCAATGAGGTAACTTCCTTTTAGTAAATAAATCAAACCCCAGACATTTCTATAGAAATTTTATGGGATATTGTAATGTCTATATGGCAGGTCAAATCATTATGTACTAAGCCATCTTTAAAAATCTAAACACTAGAAAATCACCAGCTCAGCTGTTTGTTGTTTTAGAGATTGCTAAAACTTATGCCTATTCTCAAACACCTGACCTACCTACAGAGAGTGACATTGCAAACTGAATCTGATCCATCAACAGGAAACACAGAGAACCTGAATTTAAAATCAGAATCTACTAATTACTAACAAGGAGAGAGTGAGTAAGATTCTTGTTCATCACCTTCATAAGGCATTGGCCAATCAAGCCATAACAGAAATCCACACTCAATCAGGTATTAAGTTTTAAATATTACTCGAACTAATATACTTGACTCCATTGTAGACCAATTATTAATGCGCAACAAGATTCTATATATAGAGGCTAGTGTTAAGGATAGACTTGAAGAACCAATCTCTGATCCTGAAATATTGCAATGAATTAGTTCATGTCAGAGTGGGAAATCACCAGAGCCTGACGGATTTCCAGCTAAATGTTTATTCAAAATGTATAGGAAACTCCTTTCTCTACTATTGGCTGAAATGTTCAGTGAATCATTTGATACCCACACTCTCTTCTTCCATCACTGCATGAGGCATGAACATCCATTTTACATAAAAAGGGTAAGGACCCTCTAATTTGTGCATCATATAAATCCATTTCAAATCGCAATATCGATTTGAAGATACTGGCTGAAGTACTGGCTCATCGGTTGGAAGCGGTCCTTCCTAATACAATCACCATAGACCAAATGGGGTTTGTCATGAATAGATACTAAACAATACACACTTTTGCACCCTGTGCCAGCTTTATAATGTGTAAAATATATTTTTAAAACTCTGAAGACCGCAGAAATGGTTGTATCGTTCAATGAAGCAAAATCTTTTGATCATGTATAATGGGAGCATCTTTTTTAACTCTGCAGAAGTTTGGTTTTGGAGATAATTAAAAGTGAATTGAAATTCTCTTAATTGAATTTCAATTAAATTACACTATTCTTCTCCAGTCACTTTGATTTGTACAAATGACACATCTTTACTTTTTCATTTGCACAGAGATTTACTCTGACATGGCTGCCACCTGAGTCCCTTGCTCTTTACTTTAGTAATAGTGATAAAAGTGATAGTGACATCACTTTGATAAAAGTGCTTCAGTGATAACCCTACATATTGATTTTAGGCATCATTAGCTACAAGAAGAATAGACTTAACCTATTCATGGATGACCTGGTTGTCTTTGACACACTCTACTCAATCCTCTAAGGTTTAAATTATAAAGTGGTTTTGGAATATTTTCAGGCTATTAACTCAACTTACATAAGAGTGTGTGAGGTAATGCGGATCAATGCTGCAGCAAAGGAGTGATCCAAGATGGCAGCACGGCAGAAGCACATAGAGGCCACTTTGGATACGAAATGGTGCTGTTTTGTGCTATTTTATTTCTTGGCGCAACTCTGACGGCATATGGACACCAAAACAAACAGTGTTCATGTCTACCCTCACCAAACATTGCTGGAAATTAAGAAACATTCAAAAACTGACCTGCAGGATGTCCTGCTGCAGCCTAACCCTAACCCTAGGCTACGCATCCTCGGGTTGCTGCGGAAACCAAGCCTCCAGTTCTCGCCGTCACCTGATGATAATGGCCAGGGGAGGGTCTGCCGTAAGCGGTGTGCGAGGAAGCAGAAGGGGTCCATGCTAGGCTAAGAGCTAATCCTAGCCGGCCAGCTCTTCCGTCCATTCTGCTTTCCAAGGTCTGCTCCCTGGACAATAAACTGGACTACATCCGACTTCAGCGGACTACCCAGCGCGAATTGAGAGATTGTCGCTATGTCTCTGTGAAAACAAAGATGCAGCAGAGTTCTGGACGCTGCCATTCAGCTAGCCGGGCTCACTGCGTTTCGTGTCACCAGAAAAGCAGCTCTGTGCGGTAAGACTTGCGGTGGTGGCTTGTGTGTTTACATAAACACGGAATGGTGGAAGAACTCTGTGCTAGTTTCTAGTTACAGCTCATCGCTTGTGGAGTTTGTAACTGTTAGATACAGACCATTTTATTAACCTTGGGAATTCACCGCCATGCTCATTGTCAGAGTGTACATTCCCCCCAGCGCTAATGCAAAGGAGATGCTCTCTGTGAGCTATGGAGAGCTATTGACGAGCTGCAGAATCCACACCCCGATGGACTGTTTAGTGTCTCGGGAGATTTCAACCATGCAAATCTCAAGTCAGTGCTCCCGAAATTCCATCAGCATGTGGACTTTGCAACGAGAGGAACAAACGCACTGGATCTTCTTTACACAAACATACCCGGCGTGTACCGCCCGGAGCCCTGCCCCCACCTCGGCTACTCAGACCACATCTCTGTTATGCTAATACCAACATACAGACTGCTCATCAGACGTACCAAACTGGTTCTGAAGCAGGTGAGAACCTGGCCACCAGGAGCCATCTCTACTCTTCAGGATTGTTTTGAGCACGCTGACTGGCATATGTTCAGGGAGGCTGCAACCAATGACAACAACACCGACTTGGAGTACACGTCATCAGTGACCAGCTTCATCAGCAAGTGTGTAGATGATGTCACTGCCTCCAAGACCATCATTACACACTCCAAACAGAAGCTGTGGATGACTGCAGAGGTGCGTGCTACAGATGAAGCCATTGCCGCCACCGCCCTACATCTGGCCCTCACACATCTGGACAACAAGGACACTTGTGTACGAATGCTGTTTATAGACTTCAGTTCAGCATTCAACACAATCATTCCTCAGCACCTGATTGGGAAGCTGAGCCTGCTGAGCCTGAACACCTCTCTCTGCAACTGGATCTTGGACTTCCTGACTGTGAGACCTGAGTCAGGTCGGATTGAGAACAGTATCTCCAGCCCCACCACTCTGAGCACTGGGGCCCCCCAGGGCTGTGTGGTCAGTCTACTACTGTTCACTCTGCTGACTCACGACTGTGCAGCAATGCACAGCTCGAACCACATCATCAGGTGATGTAGAAACAACCACTCAAAATATTTGGCCCTATAGTAGAAACAAAGTTTAATTGTAAACCTTTGCATTTTCCATGCTACAAACTTCACAATAAATTTTATGAAATCAGTAAAACATAGAGAAAACACTAAACTATGTATGTACTGTAGCACTTTTTGGATAAAAGTTCGTAACTGCACAAAATTATATATCGGTGAGATTATACACGCAAGACTGTATTGCCAAGTTTAAAACAACTTTAGGCTTAGCCAAATGACCCAGAAACCATCAAAAACAAACACATTCCAGCATGATCATTCCCAATATTTCCAACACTAATGTACTGTATGCAACATTCTCAAAACTTCAGATCCTCCAGCCAGACCTGCCAGAGTCCCTGCTTGTATTCTGATCACAATATTCACCCTTTCAAATAACTGTAGGATAAAAGCATACCTAATAATATTGTCTCTATACCCCAAGCTATATGTGTACTCCTGCTGCCTGATGTGATGCCGGTGTCAGATTTTACCGCCGAGTCTCCTCTCACCGTCTGGACCTTCCAGATTCATCTTAATGTTCCATTTCTGTTTGAAGCTTTCTGAACTTGACTCTCTGCTACTCTGGATGGTTCCACATGGAAGGGGGTGTGGCCAGACATGTATGCATCATAAATATTAAGTCAGGTCCATAAATAAACTTAACAATTTATTAACTGTAGTGAAGCTCATTATAAGATTGAAATAAAATTATATATTCTACACACATATGTTCTGTGTTGAACAGTAGCAAAGATGCTTACTGAATTCTGGCAGTCCTGTTCATGCTTTGCAAGGGAAGATATTAATCTGTATGCAAAGCACAAACAAGGCAGCGACACTGCATCAAAGAAAGATATTTTGTTGCCCTACTCCAGTCAGGTAACATAGGCTAAGAAGGTTCTTATAGCACTTCAAAATTCAATAAAAGGAAGCACATATCCGACACAACAAAATGCAATTTTGTCTACCTTAAAGCTGCAGACCCCACTCCTTCTGAGACATTTAAATTGTGCAACTTGATAGTCATCATGATTGATGGAACCTATTGAGGAGTCCTGATACTATTGTCAGTCGTCCCAAGCCAAGCTTCCTGCTCATGTCATCTCAGAGTTTTTATTGCAGCGGTCACCTCCAGCTTATTCATTAAGGGCCTAGCTCTACATCCAAATTCTTGTAAAGTCACCTTTTGACAATGTCTTTTGTTGAAAGGACTATCCAAAACTGAATTGAACTATCCCACAGCTTTTCCACAATATCCCTAGCAGTCACTGAAACAGCACCAGTATTGCAGAGTCTTTACCACTCCATTCCCAGTGTTTCTTAATCTACCTGATGCCCAATGCCTTTCTCTAGCCGGTCGATCATTTCCTCAAACTGCAGAGCCCCCACTTCCATCTTCTTCCTTAGCTTGGTAATGAACCCCTCATCTTCTGAGTCCAGGTCATAATCCGGTTGCTCTGTGTCCAAGCTAAAGGCTGCATAGACACATAAAACAGCATGTAAAAGCTTCCCCTACATATGAACATAGTGGGAAACCAACAATACCAAGAGCATGTACTACAAATTATAGAATATGAATGGCAACATTTGTGGCTTTGTACACATATGTAATTTTTTTTTTACAGATAAGAGTCTACAATAACTGCATTTCATGCACACAAAATGAACAACATGCATAACCTACTTACACTGTATGTGGATGAGTTGCTTGGGCATCCTAAAGTCACCTGGATAAAGGCTCTCGTAGTAAGTGATGTTGCTTTCAGCCTCAGGCACAGGAATCACCATGTTGTCCCTCTTCTCCCCGTACACCTGTTGTGCTGAGATTGCTCGCTGCAGATGATGCTCCTGAACACAGATGCACACAGGAGTGTGAGGAACAGTCTAGCACAGGCATAATCTGAACATCATAGACCCTAGCAAACAAGTGGATTTTAGTGTTTCTTACATGTACCACATGGCTAATTGCACATCATTTGAACAGTGTGTGTTGCAGTTGGAAAAATATAAGCATTAGTCATTGAGACTATATACTAAACCACAATATGAGAATTATCCTGATACAGGCTTCAAAAGATGTTATTGACATGAGATGGACAACTGATCAAACCACAGCAATATCAATTATTATATTATAAGAAAAGTAGATCAGGATTTAACACACATGTTGTTCTTTTCCCTAATGTTACTTAATCTTTTTTAGTGTTGGAAATTGATTTTTAATAACATTATTAATTATATATATATATATATATATATATATATATATATATATACACAACTTTATTAATATGGAAAGATTGACTGTAGAGTGTGCCTTAACTAAATAAATTCACAGCTCCTCTCCTGTTTGACATTAGCCTCAAATTCATGAACAAGTCACATCAATTTAACTGTAAAGATGAGAAACAATTTTATTGTGTACATTTAAAAAAAAAATTATTTTATTTATATGTAACGTTTCTAAGTTATCATATGGATGGAATCACCGTATTAAGCTGAACAATAAGCTTAACACCTGAAATCAAAGCTAGGTTCGGCTCAAGGACGGGAATTGGCAAACAGTATAACACACAATTTCTCTTATAGTCAGTCAGTATATAAAAAAAAAATGTCAAGTCAGTAAACTCAATGTTCAAGTTCAGTTTCCGTGCATCTCACTTGTAAAAAACATAAGAAAAGAGATGTTCCTTGTACGTACTTTGTATTGTTGGATAAAGGAAAAGTAAAAGAAGCAAGGCCTTGTTAATCACTACCCGGGCAGTGTGTAGGTGATGTTGGAGATCTCATAGGAAAAATAAACTCTTATCTGTATACCAAGAAAATGTGTCCAGAATGCGTCCAGAAGTCTCCTTGCAACCCTGCCATACACACCATTGTTGTTCAGTGTTCTCCTGAAGGTGGACACATGAATATCAACATTAGCCAATGTAACGAGGCCTTTAGTTGCTTAGACGTTACCATGGATTCCTCTGAGATCTCAAACACTATTATTTTCCTTGCTCTAGGAATGATCTTTATTGGTCAACCATACCTGGAGAGGGTAAAAATTAAAGCTCTTTAGAGATACAACACTTTTTCCTGCATCATGAGCATCAACAACTCTTTTTCTGAGGTCTTCAGAAATCTCCTTTGCACATGCCATGACCTGTAGTGACCTCTCACAAACCTGTTGTGAAGATCAGACTAGGATAGATTCCTGATCTCTGTATAAAACAGAGCACCTAACTCAACACCTGGATTGCCGTCTCATTGATTGAAAACTCCAGACTAATTTCATAATATTTCATAGTAATATTCATATTTAGAATAACATTCTAAAAGCACCACTTTCCCTTAGGGCTGTCAAAATTAACACGTTAACACGGATTAATCCATCATGATTAATCTGATTTAAATTTTTAATGCAATTAACCCATCTGCAGCGCAGAATGACTCAAAGTATCTCTAAAGTATTATGCACATTGTGCAGGAAGGAATTTTCTTTCCACTGAAGCACTTCCAGCTTAAAATACCACATTAACGCGAAGCACACGTTAGTCGGGGATGCTGCTAGCACTTTGGCTAATGCATCGCCCAGCTTGTGACAAACCACTCACGGAGCGTCAGGGCCTCAGCAAGTGTACCTCGGACAAATTGACTGACACAATTGCCAAATGGATTGCAACAAACTGCAGAACTATTAATATCGTCGAGGACACGGGCTTTACAAAGGTTTTGCAAGTTGCCTCTCAAGACGCATTGTACAAGGCTCCAATTTGAAGCACAATAATGTCAAAAATTCATGGGCTCTATAAAACTGAAAAGGAAAAAAAGCACGAGGATTTAGCTGTAGACAAACATGTCACCCTAACATGTGATTACTGGACTACTGTAAGTAACAGTAACTATCTTGGTGTTACTGCACATCTAATTACTGCTGAATGGGAATTAAAGTCGTTTGCATTGAGAATAATGAAGACAGAGGAGCGTCACTTCGCAGAGGCATGTGCTGATCATTTCTTAACAGTGTCACATGAGTGGGGAAATTGAAGGAAAAATCACAACTGTGGGGACTGATTGTGCACGAAACATGACAGCTGCATCTAAACTTTTGCCATCTGAGCATATGCCTTGTCTGGCTCACATCTTACAGAGATGAATCACTGTGAGTCTTGGTGACAGTGGATTTGTGAGCGCATTGTCCAAGTGTCGGAAAATTGTTGGCCACTTCAAACATAGTCCAGCCAACGCCTCAGAGCTGGAAACACAGCAAACAACCCTGAGGCAGCGGAAGGAGCCATTGATCCAGGACGTGCCAACACGCTGGAATTCAACATTAGAAATGGTCAAGCGTCTAAACCGCAACCAAGCAGAAATTAAAGCGACCCTGGACCAACAGAGCCACAAACTTGTCATGTTGACGCCACAAGAATGGGACAAACTGCAGAAACTGGAGTCTCTTCTGGAGCCCTGCAAGTAAGCAATCTATATACAATTTAGGCTGAAATAAAATGAATTGATTAAAAAAAAGATCAATTTCTTGTTTTAATAACCAATTTTGGTCTTCCATCTCTACCTCCGTTTGTGTTTTCACTACAAGTATGTAACAGATTCTGGGTGGGGAATCCTACATTTCCAGCTCAGTGGTACAGTCTGCCCTCTGCCACCTGCATCGTGTGATGGAAACCTCTGATGATAACCCTGCATATGTAGCTAGGTTTAAAACAGCATACCAAGAAGACCTAACCTCCTGTCAACAATGAATGGATCAAGATTGCAACAGCTTTGGATCTTCATTTCAAGGACTTGAAGTGCCTCCCCAAGAGTGACAGAGAGAGGGTGTGAACCACACTTGGAAGACTGCTGCATGAACAATTCCCACTTCAACAGACATGTGAAGATGAGCCACCCAAGAAAATGAGTCTTTTACAGATGGGCTCGGATTCAGAATCCGATGAGGAGTTGCTGCCTGACAGAATCATGCACTTGTACAGAGCAGAGTCAATCATTAGTATGCAGGACTGTCCCTTGGAGTGGTGGTCAGCTCATTCAGGAGCTCATGACAAGCTGGCACTGCTGGCTTGCAAATATCTTGCCACTCCTGCAACCACTGTTCCATGTGAGAGACTGTTCTCAGTTGCAGGCAACATTGTAAATAAGAAGCGGTCAGCTCTCCTCTCGGACAATGTCAACAAGTTAGTTTGTCTTAGTAACTGGCTGAAAGAGGAGTAACAGGGCCACATTAATGTGGATAAATGTTTAGAGAAAGTTTTTTGTTAACATGAATGTTCAAGATGTTCAATAAACATGTTAAATGCATATATATTCCCTTTTTTCCCTGAGTCTGTTTGCTCATGCAAAATGAAATACGAATAATATAGATTAAAAATGAATTATATTTAATCATGATTAATCTAAATTAATTCACAGCAACCCTGTGATTAATCTGATTAAAAAAATTTATCATTTGACAGCACTAATATAAAGATAGATAGATAGATAGATGGATAGATGGTAGCGTCTTTCGCTGTCCATCACAGAAAGACGTCAGCAAGAACCAGAGGCAACACAGGAGTCTTATGAAAACCCCAAACGGGGAAGCTCTTTATTAACAGGCTCTTGAGGGGCTCTTGAGGGGGAAAAAAAGAAAAAAGAAAAAAAAAAAAAAAAGTCTGACAAAGATGGCGGAGGCTTAAGGCTACACATAGCATGAAAACATGTGCTGAATTGCATGTCGATTTAAGTGGTGCTCCAAAAATTTGAGTCAGTGCAATCATGATAGCAGAAAACCTCACTGGAGCAATCTTGGTACTGTCTTTGAAAACTATTGAAAATAATTTCCATCATTAGTGATGACTTTATTTTTAATTTGTGATATGTGTATATTAGCACTCTGACGGAGAAGACTGCACCATTACAGGTGCACATTCAGACACTACAGAGTACTAACAAAAGCTTCGTAGCTTCAGTTGAGAAAAGTCTTGGATGCCATAGACAGAGTTAGTAACATCACAATTCCAGCATTAGAGCCCTCAGAAGCGGGGAAAATGATTGACAACTTAGCAGCATAATCAAAAAACCAAAGCTAATGCTAAGGCTTGCCCAAAGGAGCACCACTCATCTCTGCTTCACATGTTAAACATGGGAAACCTATTGAAAGGGTTCTGGTCACAAATGACACTATTCCACTGTATGTGAAATTAACTAGGCCTTCACAAGCACCTTTACACCTTCAGACAACTGTATACCAGGAGCCAGGTTGTCAGACATTGCAGTGGCAAGCATAGGTTTTCAAAAGATATTCATCATGTGCCTTCAACAGTCTGAGGTGACAATGGTGAATACTATAGAGTTGTGTAAATTAGGCAACGTCTGATGCCATAATGTGCTCTGGCCCCATCACAAGGCAGTGTGGCAATGTAGATTACAGCAGCTTACTGCAACTGAACTGCTAGGTGGTGTACCAAAAACAAAGTGTGCTTTATAGACAATTGGAGGAGTTTTGAGAGCAAGGTTGGCATTTTTTGAGCAGGATGGTATCCATCCTACCCAGGAATGTGCTGCCTTCATTACATAAAGCATAGTTCCATAGCATCAGAACAGGTCTATTTAATAGTTGACAATACACCGCTAAGGCCATGGAGCAGCCAAAAAGGTTAAACCAACCTTCTGCTAGCTGCCTTGAGTTATCACTCTGGTTCCAACACATTGAGATTGTGTCTATTCCCTAAAAAGAAAAAACAGAAATACCTAAATTTTATTTTAGTAATTTAATTTACATAAAATTAGATCATACTGAATGCACAGCCAGAACCTTTGACTTGAGCTTAGGTCTGCTACATTGTATCTCTTACATACAAGGTGCTTATTGGAAATTCGACCTGTACTGGCAAGAAAAAGCAAGTAAACCCTTTTTTATTTATAAAGCTATGCTAATTACACAATCTTAATTATTATAATCTGTATTAACTATTAAGACACAAGTTATTGCTTTGTTCTTGCCCATACATCATTCAAATATTTAAAATGTACACTGAACAACCATAACATTAAAATCATTAATAGGTATCATGAACGTTACCTCATTATAATAGCACCGGTCAAGGAATGGGATATATTTGGCAGCAAGTGAACAGTCAGTTCTCGAAGTTGATGTGTTGGAATCAGGACAAATGCTTGCTGTGTGGAGCTGCATAGCCACAAACCAGTTAGAGTGCCCACAGATAATGCACCCTGCCACACTGCAAAAACTGTTCTGCAATAGTTTGAGTATCATGACAGAGTGTTCAAAGTGTTGATTTGGCCTCAGAATTCCACAGATCTCAATTTGATTGAGCACCTGTGGGATGTGCTGGACAAAGAATTCCAATCCATTCAAAGAATTCCAATTCCAATTCCAAGCTAACGTCTGCTAACATCAGATACCATCTCACACCTTCAGAGGTTTTATGGAGTCCATGCCTCGATGGGTCAAAGCAGTTTTGGTGTACAATGGGGACATAAAGAATATTAGGCAGGTGGTTTTAATGTTATGGCTGATCAACATACAGACATGCATTCACCAAACACTTTATTAGTAACACTATATTCATACTGGGTAGGGCCTTGCTTTACTCTCAAAACCATCCCAATTCTTCATGGCATAGATTCCACAAGATGATGGAAGCATTCCTTTGAAACTCTGGTCTATGTTGTCATGATTTTTTTCAGGTGCACTTTCATGCTGTGAACCTCCGATCATACCTGCTGGCTCTCCCTTTTAGTTATGATGTCATAGCTAGCCCTGCCGGAGTTCCTGCTTGCACTCAGCACAAAATATACTCTGTTCCTTACTGTTAGGTGACCA
>JAQQZR010000187.1:0-16253 GCA_030068235.1 Notoglanidium macrostoma | reverse complement strand
GCCTCTTACAGAAGAAGTTACAGGTCTGTGAGAGCCAGAAATCTTGCTTGTTTGTAGGTGACCAAATACTTATTTTCTACCATAATTTGCAAATAAATTCTTTAAAAATCAGACAATGTGATTTTTGGATTTTTTTTCTCATTTTGTCTCTCATAGTTGAGGTATACCTTTGATGAAAATTAAAGGCCTCTCTCATCTTTTTAAGTGGGAGAACTTGCACAATTGGTGGCTGACTAAATACTTTTTTGCTCCACTGTAGTGAGACAGGTGCAAAAGCCAATGTTTCTGTGGCTAGATTGTGGCATCATATCAGAAAGTCAGTCTGGGCATGTTGCAGCTCTGCCGATATCACTGTATTAACACAACACAACAAATTATAGAGTTTGATTTTTACTAAGCTGCGATCAGTGCAAAAATGCCAAGCTTTCTGTTGCCATATGGTAGTGTTATACAAGATACCCACTCTGGGCATGTGCATATAATCATAACCAGTATCTATAGCAAATCTGACCTGAATCTGATCCATGCAGGACCAATATAGCCAAGGTGGGTGACAAAGCTACTCTTTCTGTTGCCACATGGTGGTGCTATACCATAGACTCAATCTAGGAATGTGAATATCATCATAACCAATAACCTGTGAGCTTTGAGCCTCACATATTCTGACATATTCTGAATACAGAAACATACAGCTTGAAGGGTGATTGAACTAAGCAAAGATGGGTTTCCAAAAAGCTTTGTAGTGATGATCATCATAACTGAGAAAGAGTGAATACTTATATTCTCTTGATCCACCGAGCCACTCTTGAACCACTGAGATTGTACACTACAGCTTTTTGGAAACCCATCCCTGAACTCAATGTTTTTAACATGTTTTCAAAAATAGTGGTTTAGCTGTTTCTTGGCCTGTCAAGTAGATTGTTGACCTGTTAAACACTGGGCATCTTTTTGGCATTTTCCATTTTTACAAATGTGGACCCATGGGTAGGTTGGCAGGGTTCAACTGGTTAACTACAGTGAAGTGTAATTCTGCTCTTGCACCACTAGATAATAGGCAATTCTAAATATTGTATTAGCAACAACCTAATATTCTAATTTTTGCTATACTGCAAAACCATAAACATTGCAATTATAATAAAGTTCTAGTATGACAGTTGAACTAACTTTATTAGTTTAATGTGACAATGTGGTAAGGACCTCCTCATTTCACTAAAACAGTTTCTCATTACCACAACAGGCAATACATTATTGCAAGACTGTAACAAAGTAAATTTACTTGAGTACTGTGTTTAAGTATACTTTTCGAGTATCTGTACTTGAGGTTTTTGTTCTTTTTAAACTTATGATTTTTACTTCACTACATTTGAAAGTCAAATATTGTACATTTAACTCCACTACATTTCTATAGAGGTTCCTGCTACTCGTTACTCTCGTTACCAGGTTTGCTCTAAAGATACTCGCTAAGTGTAGCTTTGAATTCAGCAGATGTTTTTTCTTGTCTTTCTAAAATGCAATAGGCCATATACTGTGTTCATCATCCAGGAAAATCAGCAATCATAGTAAACTACTCCCTACACTGCTGTTCAAAGTGCTTGCTGCATGCTTTGAACAGTTCAGCTGGAACTTGGCAGTGGTAATGATGGCTATGGCAGTTAAAAATGATGATTCCTCACCAGAACATCCATGGCCATATCTTAAGTCCAGGTTTGTGATTTTTTTTAAATGAAGTTCATCAGTGCCTACAAAAATTCACTGTCCAACCTGAGCAAGCATGTTGAGGTGTGTAAACATTTGTTTAATTCCAGATTAACATTTTAAACAAAGTTGTTTGTGCTCATAGTACTTGCAGTTTTTATGATATGTTTGGTCAAAGTACTTTTTTTTACAGATTTTTATGGATTTTTTTATGGAGTTATTCGGTTCTGTAAATGCCTTGTGGCAACAATACAACAATGCACTGACATTGTAAAGAAAACATTAAACATTGAAAACATTAAAAATATTATAAAATGTGGATGAAAGTCCAAAATGCATAGAAAAAGCTACATTAAAAAAAAAAAATACCCATGTACGTGTGGACTTATGAATACTTAAGTACTTTTAAAAGCAAGTACTTCAATACTTTAACAGTAAAAATTTGACTGAACAACTTTCACTTGTATTGGATAAATTTTCGACCACAAGTATCTATACTTCGAAACAAGTAATGGAGTTGTGTACTTTGTCCACATCTGGTGGTAATGAGAATATGAATTGCGGTAATGAGATGACCTAGCAAACAAATGCTAGGACCAACAGAGAAGCTATTATGACTTAGCAAAAAAAAAATCACATTATGTGGTGTCTTTTATTTCCTTATCTTTGGTTAAATAATTTTTAATTGAAATTGTTGTGATCATTGTGTTTTCATCAATTGCTGTACTAAGAATCAGTAGTGTTGTGAACAGGGGATGTAGAGATATTAACAAAATCTTAAGTGCATAACAGAACAAACAGTAGCTTATCTTGTTGCCATCTGTAATAATCTACTCAGTGAATCATGAGAAAATAAAACTTTATATAAAATATCCACGTTTTCTTAACAGGAACTCGAAAAATATGGCGGAGAGGAGAAAGCTGGTGTACGGACATCATGTTTCACTAAATATTATTTATATTTATTATAAATATTTTCTACTTAATTAGCTTTTTGCAGTCTTTTGAGTATTATAAGCAAACTTTATATTTTAGTTTTTGGAAATATATTTTTTAAATTCATTTTTTAAATTCACTGAAATTAGAGTTTCTGAAAATCTTTACCCTGGAAGGAGTTTTGCAAAAAGTCTGTTTTCATTAGCTGGATTGACAAGTTCGAAATGAGCATCTTGCAAATGAGACGGAACTGTTTGCATGCTTGAAAAGATGGTGGCAGGATTTGGACCCAAGTTATTTTCAAAAACTGCTGGAAAGCACTTTTTGGAAATAACTTGCCGCAAATTTGTGCTGCTATGATAAAGGCCAGGGATGGTTATTTTGATGAAACTCATACTTAGGCACTCACATTCATTAAATGGCCCTTACAGTGCATATTGTTACATTGCACGTCATGATACATTGAAAAAGCAAACTCTGGCCTGTGGTGTGTGTGCGTGCGTTCACACGTGTGTGAAAATTTGAAGAGGAGGCCTTAGGGTTAATTCTCATAGTGTGGGGGAGTGCCAGCAGGTAAACCACCAGATTACTCCTCATGAAGATCTCGAAATAGCCAATGTATTGAGGGGCTAATCTCCTGGACTCCACCCGCAATGGAAGGTCCTTAGTGGCAAGCCATACCTGATGTCCCGGCTGAAAGTACAGGCCATGTGCCTTGCATTGCGTGCTGCTGGTCGAACAAGTCACGTTAGTGGCACTGGCTTGCAACGCTAATCTAGCTTTTTGCCAGACCTGCCAGCAGCGGTGCCATGTGTTTTACTGCTTGGACTCCCACTTCCTCCTCTTGTTCAGGGAACTTGGGTGGGGAATAGCCAAACTGGCACTCAAAGTGAAACATCCTCAGAACATAATACCAGAGGATGTTGTGGGCATATTCCACCCAGATCAGGTGGATGTCAAGCACCTGTGGGAGTTCTCTAAGTCCTGATTGATCCTCTCAGTCTGACCATTGGGCTCATGATGGAATCCAGACAAGAAGCTGACTGTGTCTTTTAGGACTTGTAAAATCAGTAGCCTGAAGTACCAGGGCTATTAACTTTTCCCATTGGGCTACCAAAATGTAACATCACCCTGCCTGATGGGCTACCTGAATTTGTACTCTGAGTGAAATCAAATTCCCTCCTTTATTTACATTGTTTGGTCTCATTATTTGGTATTTGAATGAAGAAAAAAAAACGATCTCGGAACAAACGGATTTTTAATCATTGAAAATTTGTCCACAGAGATTTGCAAGCCTGTGCATGTGTGTAATGAGTTTACTCTTTTCCCTTTCTTATGATGTTTGGCAAACACAGTTGGTGCATTGCTTAGGGTTGGGAACCGAAAAGAAAATACCGGGTACCCAATTTTTGAGGGGAATTCCGGTTCTGCTTATTGGTTCTTAAAGACTACATATCTGCAAGGATGTGTGTGGCTATCTGCCAGGACCTGTTTTATGTGAACACATCATGCATCAATGCGAAACAACAATTTGCTTTGACACAAGCTAGCATGCATGGTAACAGTGTGAAATATAGACAGTGAATGGTCAAAAGTGTAGTTTCACTTTTCAAGACAAAGAAAAGAATTGAAAAACATTGACTCTATTCTTAACCCTCTATACTCCATAGCGGCCACCTAGGGCCTGCTTGTATTTCACTTTAACGACCACAGCCAGTTAGATTTTTAAAGAAAGGTCTTCTGTAGTAATACACTCATTCAAAGATATATATATATATATGGATCTGTTATTATTTCCATTTTATATTCTTCCTTTAGCAGATATTATTTAATCATTCAAAGACATTTATTCCTTTATGCAGCTGACATGTGTGTGTACACATACACACACACACACACACATGTCAGCTGAGGCATGTTACAGAGGCCTTTTAATATTTGTAAAACTGTGTGAGATGATGCCTGTAAATCTCGACTGAATACTGTGTTCTGTTCCAGTGTGTGGCCCAGGCTTGTGGAGAAAATAGGGTTGCATAAACAAAAACATTCTTTAGAGTTGGAGTGTAAGAAAATATCAGTATACTTGAGTATCACATTGTTTTGCAATACTGTATCAATTCTCAAAAACACTATAGATTTTTAATTTATAGTTTACATACAAAGATTTACAAACTACAGACAGTGTTTTGTGTTGTATTTAAAGCTACGACCACTAGATGGTAGTGTTGAAACTTCAGACAAATATGACTCGACAGGCTCTGATAACTGCTAATGTTAGCATTAGCAAACCTAGCTAACTATTAACGTTACCACTGATGGCTCCCATGGCACACTTTTATTTTATTTATTTATTTGTTTGTTTGTTTTACTTATATAGGCAAATGTTAATTCCTTTGTTCAGATTGCACAGTAGTGCAGAGTGCAAGGTAGTACTATAACATTAGTCCTACGCTTCTAGTAAAAGAAAAGTAAACTTTATTTACTCAGATGTTATGCATATGATGGTATATTGTTTTTTATGCTATGACCGCTGTCCTGAAATTAGATTTTAGAAAATCACAATATATTGCCTTGCTTACATTATTGCAATATATCACAAAGTATCAAATCGTAAACCTCTTTATCCTGATAGGATACAGATCAACAGACATATACACAGCTCTATTGCAGAGTAAGTTTGATAAGGATAAGTTACAAAGTATTTTTTTTTCCTGTTTGTTAAGCACTTTTTCATTCATGTTTCAGCACTGCCAGTACCATATTTGTAGCCATTAGTTTAAAATAATCTTATAACGTCTGTTGGTGTTGTAGCAGTGGTCACAATCTGAGACACTGCCTGAACGTTATGGCTGTCTTTAAGTGTAATGGCACTAAGTCATCTGATGAACACGACAAATAATGCATACTAAGGCAATTTTAGCTCGCCACCAATGAATTATTTTGTGGTGTGCCACATTTGCCTGTGACTGCAACATAAGGATGAAAATATTGCAGTGTATACCTGACTTGAGTAATTGTCACAATCATTGGAGAGTGCAAACTGTGGGAACATTTTTAGTCATGTGATACCTCAGTATCAAATTGAGTGCATGAATAAAATAAATGATGCATACACATGATTTTTGACATATTACAGCCTTTTTCTTGTGGCCACAGTAAACTAAATTGTGAGTGTAGTGTAGTGTAGTTGTTAATTTTGTTTTAAATTCATTCTCGGCCTCTTCAGGGCTCTGTGAATTTCCATGGAAAATACAATTACACATGTAATATTTCCTGGTAGGACATCAAGGAAACATGAAAATTAAGGGTTTTGTTTTTGTTTTGTTTTTTTGTTTTTTTATTGTTCATGTGGAACATTTTCCACATCACTACTAAAAAATATTGTGTATTGCATTTCACATTTCCACCATTAAGATTGCATTTTAATGTGGTACAAGTTACTCTCTATACATTTTAACATGCTTATAGCAGAATTCTAACTGTCTGATGTGTCACATATTTGAAATACTTAAGGTTATATGGTCTTTCTAGCTGTTTGAAATTGTAGATTGTGCTGGTAGATCACTTACATGAGAATTAAAAAGAAATTACTATTAGTTCTGTTTAATTCATTCATTTTTAAAATTAATCCTCTTATTATGTCATTTCCAACCCAGATTTAATGCAGAATGGCATCTCATTCTTCACCCCTACCCCATGACGGGAGCAAATCCGTGGAGGAAACTGATCTGGTAGATCTGATGATCTCTAAGACAGGCTGTTCTGCACTACATTATGCAATTCAGGAGTGCATGTCAGAGCACGAAGACTGGAGGAAATGCAAGAGACAGGTTCAGGACTTTAAAGAGTGCATTATGCCATTCCAGAAAGCTCGGATGGAGCAGCTGATAAAACGTAAACGAAACCTGTGCCAAATTGAACATGTAGATGATAAATGATGCACTGTGGCGACCCCTAACGGGAGCAGCCGGAAGAGGAGAGAAAAAGAAGAATCCATATTCAGTCATTCTATGATGATCTTCTTTGAAGCAAAATCTTTTAATGCTCTCTTATAATCTTATGATGTTTAATGTCAATTGAATTAGTTACAACACATGAGTTTTATTTGTTTTGTTTGTAATCCGTACAAAGATTAGTTAAATACTTGTGTCCTAAATAATTGTGAATATGATAGGATTCTAACCTTAGGTTTAACAATTAGAACTTAACACCAATAGTGTTGTCTCTGTGGCACACAAGTCTAATCCTACATTTTACAAATTTGCATGCCTGGAAAACCTTAAAATATACGTCAAACCTGAAGGAAGCTGTTGAAGAGAAACTATTTCAGACATTTGATGCTGCCGTGACCTTGACTCTGATTGGATCAATTGCAAAATGCAATCAGCTAATTACACCAATAATTCCATATAAATCCTAACCCACCACCTAATGATGGAGGTATAACAAGCAAAACTTTGTTTATTAATGTGACAAAATGTATCCTGATATTTTTTATGTATTAGTAAGTGTAGTGCAGTGTTGCTTCTACGAAATAAGTGATGCACCACTATTATATAAGGAGAGAAATTCAAGTTTTCAGGGTTGTGCTGTTAACCAGTTAAGCATTGCAACCAGGGTTAAGCCATAATTTACTTATATGTACAAACAAACAAACATATCCATAGGCCAAAAATAAACTTTTAAAATTACAGTAATAAACAAAGAACAGAAAAATAGTGCACATAATGTAATTGCCCTATTTGCATAGATGCTGTGTTCAATTTTCTTTAATCGAAATTCATTTGGTCTTTAAGTAATTATTGACTTGAACTGTTGACATTGAGCAATGATAAATGGCAATTTTAGGAATGTATTAGCACATACAAGTTACATCAAATGACAACTACTGAACGTTACAGTAACTAATGTTGGGTAGTAGGTAATGGATCAAATGATTTACAGTGCTTCCTTACCATCTTCTGAAGATGAGGGTGATGTGCCATCAGAGGACTCGGAGAATATTATTGTTGCGTAATTAAAAAAATCTACAGCAAAATGAGCTCTACAAGTAATTAAAGGGAGAAGCACAAATGTTTTGTGTTAAACAATGAAAATTGCACTGAATTGCAATTGCACTACATGGGGACAGAGGATCCAGTTCCCCTGCAGCTGTCTTGTTCTATGATTACATGATTTGTAGACACTGAGGAAGACAAAACTGTCAAAACATGTCTGTCTATCATATTTGTATAAATAAACAAAATCAGTCTATGCTTGCTTGTTTTTCTTTATTATTGTACTGCCAAAACAATCTCTTGAGGCATGGATTTAACAAGACCTCTGACGGTGTGCTGTGGTATCTGGCGTCAAGACAGATTCTTTATGTCCCTGAAGTTAATACCTCTATATAGTGTTCATCAAACATTTCAGAACAATTGTTGCAGTATGGCAGGGTGCCACATCCAGATGAAAGCGGCCAGAGCCATTAGGGAATACCTTTGCTATGAAGGGGTGAACTTGGACTGAAACAGTGTTTAGGTAGGTGGTATGCCTATTACGATAGTGCATCATGGTGCCCTCACTTCCCCAGGTAAGTGTTTAGGTAGGTCGTATGTGTCAATGCAACATCCACATGAATATCAAGTTAACCAGTAGAGCATTGCCTAGAGCGTCACACTGCCTATGCTGAATTGCCTTATTACCATAGTGCATCCTGGTGCCCTCACTTCCCCAGGTAAGTGACACACATGCACCGAGTCATCTACATGATATAAAAGAAAAAGTTGTTCATCAGTCTAGGCCACTTGCTTCCATTGTTCCATGGTCTGATGCTCAGGTGCCCATTATAGGTGCTTTCGGTGGTGGACAGGGTTCAGCATGGGCATTCTTACCAGTCTGTGGCTATGCAGCCTCATAGGTAGCAAGCTGCAATGAACTGTGTGTTCTGACACCTTTCTATCATAGCCAGCATTAACATTTTAAGCAATTTGTGCTACAATGGTTCTTCTGTGGGATCAGACCAGATAGGCTAGTCTTCACTCTCCATGCACATCAGTGAGCCTTGGGTGCCCGTGAGCCTGTCGCTGGTTCACCAGTTGTTTTTCCGTGGATGACTTTTGTTAATTACTAATGACCGATTACCAGGAAAACCCTACAAGACCAAAGCCATTTTGGTGATGCTCTGACCCAGTCATCTAGCCATCACAAAATGGCCCTCTTGTCAAAGTCACTCAAATCCTTACGCCTGCCTATGTTTCATGTTTCCAACACCCTAAACTTTGAGAACTAACTGTTCACTTGTTATCTAATATATCCAAACCTTTGACAGGTGCCATTGTAATAAGATCTGCATGTATATGGATTGTGGGAGGAAACCAGAGCACCTAAAGGAAACCCACACATACACAGGGAGAATGTGCTAACTTTGCACAGAAAAGCCCCAGTTACCACGTTGAAACCTAGAGCTTTCTTGCTGTGAGGCAACAGTATAACTACTGCACCACCATGCCACCCATAATTAACAAGTAACAATTAATAGAGATAAACTTTTCTAGAATATTTTTTTTTCATTCATTCACATCAACTCACATTTACAATGACCATATACTGACGGAAACTAAACAAATAAGAATTTTTTTATGTACTGTAAATTTGTCTCCATCCATCTGATAGCCTGTGATATCTGAGATTAACATTGTGGTCCAGTATTTTTCCAGACCTAATTGAAAATAGCTAGTCACTTTTGGTGTGCTGTGCAGCATACTGTTGGGGCTTTGGCTTGGATATCCAGTAGAAAATGTAGTCTGGCTTATGAGGTCACTTGTATACATTTCTGTTTACATTTTGAACCATGCATTTAATATAATCAGCATGGTCATCTGGCTGGCAAATGGCTTATTGCCATATTTCATGATGAGATGTTTTCCCTCAATGTCCTCTTCACTGCTCTATAACTGGGGCTATCATGGTAGGACTTGCAGGTGATGAGGCTGTGCATTGGACATATTGTTGTTTGATCTGACATACTGGACCCGCACAATTCTGGGTATCTGATATCCCTGAAATCTGTCCTGAAGACAAAGAAAGTATCTGGTGGGTACTAAGAAACCCAGGGACTTGTGGAAGCAATGGTGGCAACAATTAATAAAAAATATCAGTGTAATTGTCATCTGTCCATTTGAATCAGCTTTGTTCACCTGTTTTGTTGATAAAGAATTTACATCTGGAATTTGTAGGTTCATTCTTGGTTTTTTTTTGGACTTTTTGCACTGTGTAAATAAATTCACTTTATTTATTCTGGAATGTGTGTAATTGATTATGCACCTTTGCCCAGGTCTTCCTGGAATACTGTAGCACTAGATTAGGATGCCTATTTGTCTTGAGAGCTTCTGACAGAGCCTCAGTTTGGCCAAATGGGACACCGAATGGGGTCCCTCTCTATCTCTAACCATCCCAAACCGGACTTAGCACCACCCCAATGCCTAGCTATTTTAATCACCTCAAATGCCATTCTTTACAACTCAAAATTGGGAAAGCCAGCCTTCCCATACTTATAGATGTGTATAATATTTGAAGTTTTGTATAAGGCTTTTTCCTATTCCACAGAAATGTTCTAATTAATTGGTTATACTGTTTAAAGAAAGAGACTGGAATACTTATTGGCACCATCATTGATATATATCAATATATCTTATTGATAACATTATATAATAATTATATCAATTATCATTGAAAATTGATCAATGGGGGCAGTGTATCTTTTATCAAACATGATTTACCAGTTTATAGTTGAGTAGTGAGAAACAGTTTTACAGTCCAGTGAAGTGGGCTTTTTTTTGTTTGAATAACAGTGGTTAATATAATTTTATAACTTGCACAATTTCATTTTAATAATCTAAAATATGAAATAAAATAAAAAATATATCAATAATATATACCATTGGTATATATAGATATATTGACTTGCAGACCAACTACTATTTAGATGGTGTTTGGTTCCCATAATGTCATACCCTGCTCCTTGTTCCGCGCTCAGCGCGCAGCGGGCGCTTCATCTCCGTTGCGGAAGCACGCGCTTAAGCACTTGAACGAACACCCGAACTACACGGACTACAGTTCCCATGAGCGCCTGCTCCCAGCCAGTAGACCAATCAGCGGGGAGCAGGTGGCTCTCATTCATGGACTAATTGTGCAGTGTATTAAAAGGACTGCATTTGCCCTTCGGTTTCGCGAAGCATTATAGATTTTCCTCTGTGTTGTCTAGCTGAGCGGTTTTTGAGTACCCGTGTTTGGTAACTGTGCTTAGACTTTGTTTTGGTTTTTGACTACTGTTATTTATATTTACCCTTTGGACTCTCTGCTGATCGCTCGACCCCTCCTCGTTTATTGGATTTCCCTAATGCCTGCCGTTTGTTTGTATCTCTGCCTTATATTGTATATATTGTATATAATAAACTCGCTATGAGTTTCATAATGCTGTCCTGCGCATGTGTTCCGACCGACCCCGCAAACGTGACACATAAACTAAGGTTGATCAATTTCCACTTGACTAGATTAGTCCTTACCAGTTGAAGCAATGGAAAAAAAATTATCTGTACCATATCCTTAATATCTCAAGTAAGATGTATCACAAGATATTGCATTCCTGAATCAATCCATTAGTTATTTTTTGCATGACTTGTTCTGGACACTGGCATTACTTCAGACTTATGCCAATTGTACCCTGATATTTCTGCATAGGGTCCCATGATCTCTAAGAATCAGGGAGCTGAGGAATCTTCAGAGAGTCATAGGATGTCACTTACAAAAGGAATAACTTATGCTCTCTTCTCCCAGTCTATACTCCCTGAATTATCATGTCTGAGCAATTGCTGTTGCAAGTGGCTCAAGGAATAGTATGAACAGTGGAGAGAGAGAGAGGGGTCTCCCTGCTTTGAGGTTCTAAATATATTGAAGAAGAGTAAGATTAATCCATTAGTTAATTCTGATGCTTTTTTTCCTGTATATTATTAGGCATATAACCATTCACCAATTCTCAATTTGAGTAGATTCACAATATTGGGTTCAAAATTTGATTTTCCCATGATATTTAAAAGAAGAAAATTAAAATTTTATTTTATTACCAAAAAATGCAACATCTATGTGAATGTACCTTTGTTTCATTTTCTTCATGTTTTTTCATGGTTTCATAAAAACCAACAATAATTATTAACAAACATTTGTAAAGGCTGGACTAAAATACAATAGCCTCTTCTTTTGACTGGTCCAGTTTGGGGCTGCCACAGAAGATCATCCTTCGTCTAGATAGAACTTGTCTGCTCATCAATTTACCGCTGGTTTTCCACCAGATTCCCTTCTCGATGCAACCCTCCTAATTTATCCCAGTGGCCGGAACCATTCACACTCATAGCTATGGGCAATTTAGAGTAGCAAACTGACCTAACGCACATATCTTTGGACTGTGGGATAAAACCGGAGTAAACCCACACATGGAGAACATGCAAACTCTGCACAGAAAGGCACTCTGATCAACCTGTGGATCGAACCTGGGACCTTCTTGAAGTGAGGAGTCAATGCTAACTACTGCAACATCATGCACCCAGTAAAATATAGTAGCCTATTTACTAAAATAATTTCACTATTTTCAAAAATAGTTTCACTGTAAACTGTATTACATGTATATGGTTGAAATGACAATAAAAGCCACTTGAATTGACTTGACTTGACTATTTCATAGTACGTACAAGGATCGCCTGCCCGCTTGTAGGCTACCATTATGGTCTAGGTTCTAGTGCATGCACATACAACTACTTAGAGAATGAGTGAGCAAGTGAGAAAGAGATTGATTCATGGTTTATTGCAAACAGCAAACAGGCCTGAAAAACAACAGTATCCAGCTAAATACCATACTATGTCATACTACTGTATACTGCATATAGCCCAGAGAAATGTGCAGCAAAAGTCGGCAAACAACAGACAACCTAATTTAGCAGTATCATTATATGAACAGTTAGGCAGAAAGACACAATATGCAACTGCAAAACCAACTTGCTATAATAACCAATCAAAGGCTGGATGAGACAATAAAATGAAATAGTATTCCTACCTATCTGAAGTTCAGCCTGTGTCTAGCACTAAACTTAGCCGACTCTGTGCTCATGCTGCTCTCAGCAAAATCTTTACTGATTACAATAGTTTGCTTTCTAATTTCTAGTTTCACTTTTTAGGCCTATGTCATAAGAACTTTATAGAGCAGTGAAATATTATGGGTATGAAGCATGTAATTTAACAATTTTTTTTTTGTATTTGATTTGTCTTTGTAACCATATATAAACAAAAAAATGAAAGAGAAATGCTTGTTATTAACACACCATTACAAACTAACATGAAATACACTTGTTTTGATAACCAAATTTGGTTTTGAAATTTTTCTATGGACACTATTATTGATACAGTCCCCTTCATAATCTGTTTATTATTTTTTAACTAATGCTGTTGTGTGAAAAATGTTAGCTACCATAATCTAGCCCTTTAGGCATAATATGAAAGAAAGCCAACCTTTAACATGGCCTTTAACATGAGCCTGGCCTACGCTTATATTTAATGTTTCATACAATTATCTTTACTTTAGACCCTATACTAGGTTATAAAGTGTGCAATTTCCAACTGCTTTCTGTGGAAGTGCTGCTGCCTGGCAGGCTCACCCTCCCTCACAATGCTGAATGAGCACACACATCCGACATGAATTTAAACTGCTTTCAGTGAACTTGTGTGTTTCATGAGTTGCACATCTTCTGTCATGCTGATACTGAATGCTCTAGCCCTATTTCCTATTTCACACATGCAAACACACACACAGGCCCTGTTTACAATTGGATTTAAATGCGTCATGAGCATTCAAGTCACAAGTGGACACCCAATACACATCGCCATTTACACCTGTATCTATCATAGAGCTCCACATCCAGCTCCAGAAGGTGTCCAGCTGACTACTTTTGTTCAGATTTCGTTACTGCCTACATCATGTCCACTAGAAGGTCAAAGGTCCCTGCGCACAGTTATATTAAAACAGCTTTGATTTCTCTGAATTTTCATGAACTTTTTTAAAGAAAAAATTCAATAGCTTCTAAACAGTTTACTCTAGTGCTCCAAACAAGTTTGACTAAATCAAGCATCCTCTAGAGAATATACTACACCACTCCTTTGGCCAACATTGACGTCCTCTGAATTTTCAGGAATTGTTTTAATGGAAAAATTCAATAGTTTCTGAATGGTGTACTCTGCTGCTCTAAAATAATTAGTCCTACATCAAGCATTCTCTAGAGCAGGGGTCACCAACCTTTTTGAAACTGAGAGCTACTTCAAGGGTACTGAGTAATACAAAGAGCTACCAGTTTGATACACACTTCTGAAATAACAAAGTTTACCTTTAATTATATTATTATTATTATTATTATTATTATTATTATTATTATTATTATTATTATTATTATTAGAGATATTCATCTGTGTGAAGACTGTCTGATCATGTTAATGATTCCTCACAATAATTATTAACAATGATTTAACAAGGTATGAAACACAAATACATTTCAACATGACTTTTTTATTCAACACTTTTTTATTTATTTTAATTTCAATGCATTTTATTTGTTTCATTTTCATTGATCATTTTCATTGATCACTTCTGCACCATTTCTTAGGAAATCATGTCCCATTTTACTAACCACTACCTCTGTAACAATTTTTAACAAATCATGAACTATGTCCCATGTTTGTCAACGTTATCAATTATGTAACATTTTAAAAATTGGGAAAAAAGCAAGAAAACTGCTGTTTGCCCAAAGCTGCCTTTAACTCTCTGGCTTTTTCTGCCCATAGTGCGCTGCTAGGTGGGTAATTAGCATGGTAGTTTAATGAAGTGTCTCTCCACATTGTGCCGCTTTGCTGTCACCACACTCGCCCCACAAATGACACATTTTTCTTTCACAATTGTAAAAACAAGAACTCTTCCTTCCAATCACTGTGAAAATGATAAGTTTTCTTTATTTTTTCTGCAGTGTTTTTGGGGGTAGAAACCGCATTCATCTCCCCATCTTAGCCGCGCCCGCTAGCTTATCTCGGCAAACACTGCGGTTTGTAATGCGCACAATATTGACCTTTGAACCAGACTAGGTCAGAGTTCATGTATACATAAAACATTTTTCTTTTTAAAAAATTCTCTCTCAATATTTTCGTTTTCTAATCTACATCAGTGCAAGTTTGATTAAAAAAGAATAACACAATTAAATAAAATTTTAAATGGAGCTCACTGGTGACCTGTGCTATTTTTAGAACGTGCCCCGCGGGCGACTCATGTGGTCCCTGAGGGCGACCTGGTGCCCGCGGGCACCATGTTGGTGACCTCTGCTCTAGAGAACATACTACATCTCTCATTTGGCCAAATTTTTTTTTTTTTTTTTTTTACAGTTTCCAACTTTGAATTTTTCCAGGAATACATACGTATATATCTTTATTATATATTTAGCTACTGATCTCTCCCAATTTAGTTCTTTTTTGCACAGCAGTGATGAAAATAAATAATGAATGGAAAAACAACTTCCACATTCTTATCCTTTTCAATGGAGCATGGCTGGCATATTCAGGGGGAGTTATTATTATATTATTATTATTATTATTATTATTATTATAATTATTATATTATTTCCCAGCTGTCAGTAAAGGAATTGTACAAAAATCAGCTCATGAACAAAATGGCCAAAAACAACCTATAGCAAATTAGAAAGGCATATCTTGAAATTGATTTACTGGGATGTTGGTTAGAGGTGGGTGCATGGTTATACGTGAATTATCTTTGTTGGCACAATATAAAAGTACTAATTGAAGGAATTTCTAATTTAAATTTTAATGAAGACCAAATTAAACGTGAATGATTTATTTATTTATCATTTATGTTTATTTATTTATTTGACTTCTTGGGTAGTGGTATCTTAATCTGCCAATGTTATTAAGGAAACTCCCATTGGGAAAAAAAGAGCAATGCAAAACATTTTCTCTGATCTTATAGAGAATGCCCACAGTGTGCAGTATTAGAGCTGTAACGCCGGATGGTGTTGTTCAAACAAATGATGTATGATTAAGAAATGGTAACATTCGATAGGTAGTCATCAGGGAACGAAAGCACAAGTAATCACGGTCTCAAACGTTCTCTCCAGATGTTAGGCTATGTGAATTAATTAGGCTTCATCCAAGGAGTAAAGGGCACCCCATGTCCTGCTGCTTCAGGCTTAGCAGGAGGGAGGAGATAGTTAGAAACTCAGGGTTTGTTAAAGAAAACCTGCCAATGAGTAGGTCAGGTTTAGAGAATCAGTTACCATGGTAACTGAACCACAGTTTGAGTTACCTCTCTTTCTGGAACAGAAAACTCTGTTTCCCTCAGCCCAGGGTTATCAAACTGAGAGTTTTCACTAAACCTGCTTTCTAGAATACCAGTGGTCTTAGGGTAAGAGTTATAGAGTTATAGTTGGTTTGAAGATGAAATTGGAGTCAGGTGTTTTCAATCAGTGGGATGACAATCAGGTGTGAGTGGGCACCCTGTTTTATTTAAAGAACAGGGATCTATCAAAGTCTGCTCTTCACAA
>JAQQZR010000186.1:0-16261 GCA_030068235.1 Notoglanidium macrostoma | reverse complement strand
TTTCACTGTAAACTGTATTACATGTATATGGTTGAAATGACAATAAAAGCCACTTGACTTGACTTGACTTGACTTGAAGTAGTGGTTTCCAAGTGTGTGTAGGACACAAGGGTGGATCAGGCAGGTCCAATTCACCCTTCTGACATTGACAATTGACCCTTCTGACATCATTTACATGTTACATGTACATCTGGTGTATACTGCAATGACCTTAATTAATATTGTTTGACTCAAGATACCAATTCATATCATGTGCATTTGATAATTTAAACATGCTCATTCAAGTGGTATAATTATTTTTATGGTAAACATACGAATAATTATTGTTTTAATATAGGTGTGATTTTTTCCCCCCACTTGTAACACCTCAAAATCAGAAAACATGAATTCTTTCAGACATATAGCCATGGCCAAAAGTTTTGAGAATGACACAAGAATTGGTTTTCATAATGTTTGCTGCTTCAGTTTTTATGATGGCAAATTGCAGATACTCCAGAATGTTATGAAGAGTGTTCAGATGAATTGAAATTAATTACAAAGTCCCTCTTTACCATGAAAATGAACTTAATCCCCCCAAAAAAACATTTCCACTGCATTTCAGCCATGTTACAAAAGGATCTACAGACATTATCTCAGTAATTCTCTCATTAACACAGGTGAGAGTGTTGATGAGGACAAGGCTGGAGATCACTCTGTCATGTTGATTGAGCAGACTGGATGCTTTAAAAGGAGGGTGGTGCTTGAAATCATTGTCCTTCTTCTGTTAACCATGGCTACCTGCAAGAACGCACATGCAGTCATCATTGCTTTGCAGAAAAATGGCTTCACAGGCAAGGATATTGCTGCTAGTAAGATTGCACCTAAACCAACTATTTATCAGATCATCAAGAACTCAGGGAGAGAGGTTCAATTGTTGTGAAGAAGGCTTCAGTTAGCCCAAGAAAAGTCCAGCAAGCACAAGGACCATCTCCAAAAGATGATTCAGCTGCGGGATCGGGGAACCACCAGTGCAGAGCTTGCTCAGGAATGGCAGCAGGCAGGTGTGAGTGCATCTGCACAAACAGTGAGGCGAAGACTTTTGAAGGATGGTCTGGTGTCAAGACGGGCAGCAAAGAAGCCACTTCTCTGCAACAAAAACATCAGGGACAGATTGATATTCTGCAAAAGATGCAGGAATTGGACTGCTGAGGACTGGGGTAAAGTCATTTTCTCTAATGAATCCCCTTTCCAATTGTTTGGGGCATCCAGAAAAAAGATTGTCTGGAGAAGAAAAGGTGAGCACTACCATCAGTCCTGTGTCATGCCAACAGTAAAGCATCCTGAGACCATTCATGTGTGGGGTTGCTTCTCAGCCAAGGGAGTGGGCTCACTCACATTTTTGCTTAAGAACACAGACATGAATAAAGAATGGTACCAAAACATCCTCTAAGAGCAACTTCTCTCAACCATCCAAGAATAGTTTGGTGACGAACAATGCCTTTTCCAGCATGATGGCGCATCGTGCCATAAGGCAAAAGTGATAACTAAGGGGCTCAGGGAACAAAACATCGAAATTTTGGGTCCATGACCAGGAAACTCCCCAGACCTTAATCCCATTGAGAACTTTCCTCAGGAGGCAGGTGGTCAAACAAGAACCCATAAATTCTGACAAACTCCATGCATTGATTATGCAAGAATGGGCTGCCATCAGTCAGGTTCTGGCCCAGAAATTGATTGACATGATGCCAGTGCAAATTGCAGAGGTCTTGAAAAAGAAGTGCCAACACTGCAAATATTCACTCTTTGCATGAACTTAATGTAATTGTCAATAAAAGCCTTATGAAATGCTTGTAATTATACTTCAGTATACTATAGAAAGATCTGACAAAAAGATCTAAACAATGAAGCAACAAACTTCGTGAAAACCAATACTTGTGTCATTCTCAAAACTTTTGGCTACGGCTGTTCACCTAGTTGCTAAAAAGAACTATAACTTGAGTAATAGATATGAAAAAAGATATGAAAATTTTAAAGATCTGACGTGCTTTAATGTGGTGATATAGAGGGGGACGTTGAGCTGAAGTACTCATGAACCTTCTATTTTAGATGTTAGAGACATCATATACTAGACAACACTCCTCGAAGTTTTATGCATTTAGCATGAACAGTTAAAAAGTAATAACTTATGGAATTTCATAACTTTTTTTTAACCACTTGTTCTTATAGTAAAATTATGAAATGCCTCTATTATCTCAGAGACTAATACAGACACAAGCCTTAAATTTTGCACTCTACTGAAAAGTTACCTTATTTCCAGAAAATATGAAACAAATCAGAGACAGTCAGTAAAGAATTTTATTTTATTTTTTTATTCTGTTGATTTGAGTTAGGTTTACCCTTTATATTGGTTTATCCTTTAACTTGTCACCAATCTGTGATCTTTTATTGATTTTACATTATCAGCAAATTGTACTGAAACAATGCATTTTAGAGTGTGCTTTTATGACAGTCCATTTTTGCATTTTGCAGTCAGTACTTTAAATAGTAATTTGTTAACGTCACCCTGAAGGACTACCTTGTTTAATATTGGGTCAGTTCAGGAAAACTGCAAAGTAGCTTAGACACTTTGCCACTGTGGCCTGCTGAATTCTTTTGTCAGGAAACCTAGGCCAGGCAGGATGGAAATGCTGTTAAACACTTCATTGTGTTAGGAAATCAAAGGTACAGAATCGGCAGGCAAATGGATAGTCACAAACGGGCAAAGGGTCAATCGATCAACAAACAACACAAACTGGGCAAAAACAAACTCGGGTAGTGAGAATATGAAAAGGGTCAGAATCAGAAAGGCAATCAGAAGAAAAAGGCTTGGCAATTGTAGACACACAAAGGAGCTGAGCTAATGCTTCACAAGGAGGTGAGTGGAACTGAGTCCTTATATAATAGTGTGATTTAGAAAGCACCTGCTCCTAATCAGTAGTCAGGTGACCTCGAGCGTGGAAGGGGTTCTGCCATATTGTCTGTATGCTGTGTGTCATGGGATGTGTAGTCCATTTCTGTGTCAGAGTGTTCGTTCGTGACAATGTCCATCTCTGTGTCGGTTAACGTGTCATTATCAGAGAGCATATCTGTGTCCATGTCAAGCGTGCTTGAAAATGTTTTCTCCTGGATGGGTGAGGGTGCAAGAGCAGGTGCATGTGTGACATCTGTATGCAAGAAGTAGGCAAGAAGAAAGATCGGGAATGTTTAATTCTACATGAAAATGTTGGCTTTGCAATATTTAGGTCTTTTCAAATAAATACACATAAAATATGAAAAGTTAAAAAGTATGCAACCTGTATAATAAGAAAAAATAGAAATAAGCAACCTCATGAGTCCCATGATTTTTATAGATGAGGATGAAGTCTACAGAACATTAAGATAATAAGAATAAATGTCTGGAGACACCAGTGCTTGTTTATGACAACTTTCATAATGACAGAGCTCAAAGTAGAGGATATGATTAGAAAGGTGCTTTCATCAGATATCCTTTTGATTTCAAAATATTTGAAGTGATTTCATCCAAATGATGTGTATCAAAGTCTAGCAGGTATCTTCCTGAAATATTAGTTTTGAAGACTTAACTTGCCTGAGACAGAAATGCACTGAGTAAGGAAAATTAGAGTGGATTTTATGGGGAAGAACAGAGTCATGCCATCATGCCTCCATGCAAACAGCGGGCTCTAATACACACTTCCGGTTTATGGACTATAAAAGGATTAATTCATGCAGTAGCTCACTGCAAGGTCTTGCTAATATATTCACTTAGTAAATTCTGAACTGCTGTTTTTTTGGTATTCTGTGAGGTTTTGTTTGTAACATACTTAGTAGATCTACCCAGTTATATAAGTATCTGGATCCTATGTGCTTTGACTTCCTGCCTGGTTCACAAGGCTGTTTTGGATTTGCTGCTATTGATTTGTTAAACCTCCAGCACATGGAGCCTAAACCCTCTCCTGACTCCCTCTCATTACAGTCTGTCTATGTAGCATTTTTTTTCTCCATTTTGCTCATTTGTTTTTGCTTACACTCGTTTCATTATTCCAGTTCAGCTATGTATTCTTATTGCATTATAAAATAAAGAAAACTGAAGCAAGTAAATGATTCAGATGCGGAAAAGATAAAAACAAACATGTGGTTGAAGTGGACACTTGATGAGCACTATGATTTTATGATTGTATGATTTTAAATAAGGTTTCATTCCATGTGTTCTGACATAAACAGAAGAACATCACATATTTGTGTTACAGTTAATATTAGCAAAAGTAAAAACATGCTAGAGTGTAAATTGTTTACAAGATAACTTGAGAAGTCATTGGAATCTACTTCAAATCACTTCTCTAAGCTCTGTGTGTTCTCTGATTGTGCTTGTGAAACATAATATCAGTGTAAACTTTTAGATTCTTCTTTATCAACAGCGATGTTGGGATTGCACTTTCATTATCAGTAAGTCTGAAATAAACAAATGTTCTTTTCTTTTCTGAGTATAAGAAAATGTGTGGGAATTCTTTAAAAAGAAATTAGATTTAAAAATCTAATAGAAAAAAAACTTTGATTATTTCTTTAATCTTACATTTCAAACATCTCAATGCCTACTACTATGCATTCTAAGTGCAATGACTGAAAAGACCAATACAACTGTCAAACGCATTGTATGGTATAGGGGGTTCTACAATCTTTGTCTCCTGGCTGAAACCTTAACAAATACTCTTAATACAGTAACACCCAAACACCCACAGCAGAAGTGTGCTCAGATGTGTACAGCACCGTCATGCTGTGTTTACATCATAAACATACAAAATGATTGCTGCTGCTGCTTCAAAATATTATGAAATGTCATGATGTCACAATTACATGACTCTGCAGAGGGCTTTTAATTTAAAACAATGGATTTTCACTTCCTGTATCCATTGTTCTAAATTAAGCAACATTAGGCTAAGATGAGAGGGAGAGAGAGAGAAAAAAAGAGAGATTTACTAGTTAATGTTAAGTTAGATTTTACATTTCAAATAAACATTCACAATGTATTTTTTCTATTGAGGTTTCCAGGCCAGCTAATTATTATACATATTAATAGTATGTTGTGAAATGATGGTCCAGCTAATGTTAGATAGGTAATGTTAATATTAGCAAACTCAGTGAATCTTAGTACCAGTTAAAAGTACTTAAATAAACATATAACATATAATATTGTAGCGTCTTTTGCCGGCCATCGCAGAAAGACACCAGAATGAACCAGAGGTGACACAGGAGCCCCCAAAACGGGGAAGCTCTTTATTAACAGGCTTGTGAAAGGGACGAGCTCTTAAAAGAACTGCGCAGCTTTCCCGCTAGAAAGCAACGCTTCAGCAACACACACAAGCACGAACACCCCATACTGGCCGACAAGCGGCTGCATGCTATTCCATGCCCTCCCTTTCCGTGAACGGTAGATTTAAACTTAGTCCCAAAATACGCACAGTAAATCTAAATACAGTACACCCAAACAATTCCCCTAAAACATTAACTATAACTAAACACACAGAACTATTCACACAAAAACACATAAACATGAATGAACAGCTCCCGCCTGCAAGCACGCCAGGAAAACCCCGCCCATCCCGGAAGTGTCGCTAGCAACGCAGTTACACTATTCATAATATATGTAACATATAATATAACTGTCAATTACATTTCAATATTAAAATTAAATATTCAAGATTTTCAGATGAACTTGTTAAAATATTTCCACAAGAGGAGAAATATGCCTGATGTCAATGAGAGTGATAGTCCCGTAACGTTACTTTAGCTAGGGAGGGGTTCAAGGTTCCTAGCTATGCCCTTAAGTTTCGAAGAGAAAGAAATGTCTTATGGTTCTAAAATATGAAACGTTAGTGGTGGCTACTATTTTAATGTTCTTCCTGGTTGAGTGATCAAAATTTGTGATGTGTTATCTAAGATTACTAATTCTTAAATATAACCTTATTTGACAAAAAGACAGGCAGGAGTAGTGGAGAGTGGAGCAGAAGAGCAGAGTGTAGCAAGAGACAAGTAGAGAAAAGGAAAACTGATAAAATTTAATTTTCTCATTAATTAAAATTAAAATAATATTAATTAATTATATGTAAGAATAATACATTTATACTAGATCTGGGCAACAGGATAATGTAATATCCATTTTATGATAAATTATGTGCAGTCTACTTGTCTGTTCCCAGTTTTTGTTATATCATATTATAACATTTTTGTACATTTAAATATTTTGATTTGATGTTAGGTTGAATCTTTAAAATTAGGAAATACTTTTGAAAAGTAACTGAATTGGATTTTTTTCTCCTTATCCTTTTCAATGTTAAATAAATTATTTGTCTGGACATTAAATAAATAATCAATAAAATCAATAAAAAATCAAACTCAGTTTTGTCTTAATTTTTGTGAAGAAATAATTTAAAATATTAAATAAAGTGATAATATGTCACTTCATTTCATAGTTTTTTAGTAGCCTATTGATATTTACTCTGCATGTGAATTTGAAAGAATCCACTCTACCTGAAACAAAAACAACCAATCACAGCCAGGAGGAGTGTCTGATGGTGTGTCAATCACTGCATGCACACTGTGTGGGCAGCCCCCCTTTCCCCACACATGCTCTCATTCAGTCAAACTCAAAATCTCAAAATCGATGCTTAGTTAAGGCAAATTTATGCTTCTGTACCCGACACCGTAGCCTGACGTGCATCTCTCTAAAAATGTAACTACACGTCGCCGCAACACAGACTGCAACAACTGCTATTGGTCCGCTTACTAGCCTCACCCATAGCCTGTGAGCATGCATGCCTTGCTTATCGTTGCCACCACAACTGTGCAAGCTCTGGAAGGCTGCACTTCTCACATTTTCATTTTGCCTGTATAATGCAAGCTATAAATGAGAAATACATTTTTATTACAGAGAAATAAATTGTTTTAGAACTGATGTCTAATTTTTCCACATACCACATGCACCTCTCTCTCTCTCTCTCTCTCTCCCTCATAAAAGAGAGACATACACATAGGAATATGTATGAATAAAAAAAGAAGTATTCTTCAAATAGAACTTGTTATTTTTGTAGCGAGAATGGTATTTTTTTTCCTTTCTGTCATCTTAAAAAAGATTTCTGTCACTTTTAAAAGTCTTAAATTTGATTTAAAAAAGAGCAGCAAGCCTGGAACTGCTTCGGGCCTCTCGTACTGAATAAATATGCGTTAAAGCAGATGATTTCAGTGAGAATTCACTTGATTTAATTAATCGCAGTGGGTTTCTATTTCCACGGTAAGTTTGTTTCAAAACAATGTTTTGTTTGTGTTATTTTCTGTTTATTATTTTTACAGCGAGAAACTGTAGAAATGCTCTTCTTCTGGGCAATAAAGCAGTAAAGTTAGATGTTTTTAATGCGACAGTACCTCCTAGACGTACCTACACTGCAGATTCGAAGTATAAATCAGGCTGTAGCCACATTTATGCATGCCAGGTAAATACCCCTGCTTGATTTATGTTTAATTTGATTTTTGAAAAAAATTAACCACAAAGCTATGATAATCGTTCCAGTAACACTCAGTATCACATATCTAATGTAGCTGTGATGTTTCATTCAGCTTAACATTAGCTGCACTGACATCAGTAGTAATGAATGCTTCGAACATTTGGTCAAAACCCACATCTGCTCTTCCCTTGCAGACACCTTAGACCCTCGTCAGTTCACCTATAGATCAAACAGGGCCACGAAGGATGCCATCGCCTTGGCGACAAACACTGCTCTCACCCGCCTGGAAAAAGGGAATACATACGTGAGAATGCTCTTTGCTGACTACAGCTTGGCATTCAACACCATCATCACTTCAAAGCTCATCTCCAAGTTTGATGATTTCGGACTGGGGACATCCATGTGCAGATCTTCAACTTCGTTCAGGCAGGCCCCAGGTGCAGCTAAACATCCCATAGTGTACTGGTTACCAACATGCCAGAAAACTGCTTTCTGTCTGCAATGTCAAGTAGTACTTAATTTGTTACTTACTACTTAACTTGTCACTTTTCCCCAAATGGGAAATTATTAGTACTTACACATGACACTTTATCAATGTGTAATTATTGTTACTTCTGGTTCTGCTACTTATTGTTCTGGTTCCTCTCAAGGTTTCTTCCTTTTGCCATCTCAGGGAGTCTTTCCTTGCCGCCGTCACCACAGGCTTGCTCATTAGGGGTATATACTGTATAGATAAATGTATAGAGTCATAAGTTTATATTCAGAATTTATATACTTTTGTGAAGCTGCTTTGAGACAATGTCTGTTGTTAAAAGCGCTATACAAATAAAATTGAATTGAATTGAATTGAGTTACTTACACTCGTCACTTTCTCTAATGTGCAATACTGGTGTCTGCTCTACACCCCTTATTTATGACTTTGTAACAGCCCCACCCAGTGCTTGCTGGTCCTTTTGTCAAATATGTATTGATGTAGATTACTTTAGCAGTAAAAAAAATTCTTCTGCTTTTTTGTTGGCCAGCAACATTGACATTCCACAAGAGAAATGTCTAGCCTCAGCAGCTATAAGCCACTTTCGCAATGTGAAATGGTAAAGTAATCCAGTAAAAAAAAACAAAAAAAACACTGCACCTTTTTGAAAGTTATGTTGGGTGCAACTTCTTAAAACTTAAATTTAAGCAATGGCCTTACAGACACATTTGAAGTTCAAATGTCTGTTAGCCTGGTGTTTGAGTGTGTGGTCCATGCTGTTTACCTGGCCTCTTTTCAGTTGCCATGGTTACTAACCTGCACATGCATGGGCAGCCCCTGTGGGGAGGGGCATTAGAGGCAGGACTTTAGCACAGCCGAGAGGGAGGGGGAGGGACCTGTAAGTCATACCTTCACAAATTCTCAAGCTAAGTTCACTCTCTTCTGAATTCTACTGATTGCAGCTTAAGGACTTTTCATACACACAGACTGTGCTCTCATGTCTGCCATTACCAAGCCATTTTTTTGCATATCGCTATCCTAGTTTTGATGTTCTGATTCTTGGTTTTGCTAATTTTGCACTTCGCTGTCTGATTGTTGTCTTCACACTAACATTTTACTTGCTCTTTTTTACCATGACTCTCATTCACATTTTGGACTTGTTTGCCCGTGTTTTTAATAAAACTGCTTAACCTACATTGCATCCTGCCTCACCACTCTGACAGTAATAAATCACTTTATGCTCTAACGTAAAATTTAAGATTTTTATAGTTTCATCTACAGAGGTCTTACAGTAGGTTAAATTTGTCTTTTTATCAAATTTATTTGGATTACTTTAAGAGTGGAATAAATTGCCAAATCAAGGTTGGCAAGTTGTTAGACAGAAGCTATATTACAAGCAATAGGTGCCTTAACAAATTATTAGTTAAGGGATGTCCACACTTGTGTAACCTGGGTGTAAGTTCTTGTTTTCCCCCTAAAATGTGTCTATTTGGTTCTTTTTTGTTTGTTTGGTTGGTTGGTTGTTTTTTTAAATATGCTATAATGCATAAAGGTTGAAAAAGATCTCACATAATTTACATTGGCTTCATTTTTTACAAATCACAAAAATTATGTGATTTTAACAGGGCTGTGTAGAATTTTCATATCCACTCTACAGTTTACATAATTACCTTATTTTGAAGTAGACAATTGCGGATTTCAAATATATTTATCTTTGTCTTTGAACAGAGTGTATCTGTGTATTTGTGAATCTGCAGTTTTCTGGGAAGCATAAACTATCTTGAGAAGAATGTGGAATAATAAGAGTTGATAATAAAATGTTGGTTTTAATCAACATCTGTAAGAGGGAGAAAATCCTGAAAGTGGGAATTAGCTGTCAACATTGCATTGATTGCATTAATTAGCTCAGGCTCAACTAAAGACTATTGCTAGTGGTGTAACCAACTCACCCGAACAAACTATGCACACAGCCACTGAACAGGACACAAAGCATGCAAATGTTCAGAGAATGTGTTTCAGCAAAGCCAAGAGAATGCTTAAGTATTAAAGAAACCAAGGCGAAGAGAGAACATACAAAAATGTGTGGGTTTTGTGGTAATAAGAGGCATGATAAAGCTGCCCAGATAAAGGGAAGCTCTGTTCCAAGTGTGAGGACAGTGAACAAGCACAAGCATGGACAAATAAAATGTACTCATAGCATAGCAGAATTTAAAACTAGATCAAATAAAAAAATTTTTCTTCAAATGTTAGAAAATAATATTTCCTCCTTTGCTAAGAGAGGAAATGCGGGGCATGTGGGCATGGAAAAATCCAGGAAAGTGCCAGAAATGTAATGTTTTGGCTTGGGATGTGCCAAGAGATTGAGAGCATTGCCAAAAGACATCTTGTCTGTGTAAACGACTCCCCATCAATGCGAAAGAACCTCTGATTTCACTCAGGATCCGTGACAAACCATGGCAGTAGTGAACAGAATGTGTCACATGGAGTAATGACAAATACTTTGTGACACTCAATTGCTGAAGCAGACGCTTTAAACAAATTAACTCTTTCAACATGTACATCAGCCATCCACTAACTCAACAACATGTTTTTTTTCCAGCATGGCATTGTTGAGCACTTAAAGGGGGAATATTATTAAATACTTACTTTTTTCAGTGCTCGTACACATACAGTTATATCTGGTGTGCCTATACCACCCCACAAACTCTGCAATAAGACATCCCAGTCAGTTTCTTAGGCTGCCTATTTCAGAAAACATGTGCTTCAGTAAGCTGTTCAGATTTGGCTCCATTTCTATGTAACACCTTTAGCCATTAGTGGCTGAATTCCAAACCACTACAAGCTGAGCACAGAGGGCACTATATCAATACAGACAGCAAACACCTTAATCAAATTAATCAAGTATGGGCAGACTCGTACATGTTCATTCTTCCCATGAGTAGTCTTAGAGACTGTGGTGATAATTATTATACTTTATTATAAAATTAGTTGAGACTTTTAAAGGGGACATGCCATACACTTATCAATTATTTTATATTATTCCCTGAGACACTTTTTACAGTTTACATGTACTTTTAGTCAGCAACAACAGCCAAATCAGCAAGCACTCAGAGATCTTACTATATCTGCACAACTGAAAGGATAAGAATACTATTTACATGTCATCTCATTAGAGCCAGAGAAATGGCACAGTCTGACAATATGACACAGGACAGTACAGAGCATGACACTCCAGTCCTCTTCCTTACCTGTGACAACTACAGTGCAGCAGATGAGTAAAACACAGCCTGATTCCATCTATCACACCAAAACAGGGCATGTAGTTAAACCCAGATTTGTCCTTGAATTGTGAATTCGACAAGGCTATAGGTGGATTGCTGCCCTTATGAGACAGAAGGAAAAAAGAAAAAAAAATTACTTATGGTTTGTATGCACTAAGAAAGTATTTACAAAAAACAGTTGAGCCAGTTGTTTAATTTTTTTTTTGTTTAATTAAGCAAAATATCTGCATGTTTACATTAGGTAAGGCAAACTTGAACAATCCGTATATAGCTATTTTGAGAAAGATATGCTTACTTTTGCTTGTTGATTTGCTTAAATTAAAGTGGGCGCATTTGCATTTGTCAATGCATTTACAGTCAAGATGGGGTACATATTCAGGATCCTGGGTAAACGACTTGCCTCACATGCCACCAAGGTCATCAGTATGTATAAACACAGTGCACAGAGAACAGGACACCTCTCTCTTACACACACACACACTCTTGGCATTCTATCACTGATGTATATTCCACCAGTAATATGTGATCATGTTACACTATGTGAAGGATATTTGTTTTCTGTGGCTCCATCACATAACATTACATCACAACTGTAAATTACACAACATCAAATTAGTGCAACACCAATGGTACCATTACTGTTTTGAACATGTTATTTATTACAACAGAAACGTATGGTGTGGATACATAAGTATGTAAACCCATCATTTCTCAGTTCTAATTACTTTTAAAAAGCAATTAAATTGCCATCTTAGTCCTTCATATTTTATGCCTACAGGAATGCCATGGTGTTTTATGCCATGGAGTTTTTTGTAATATATAAGGATACAACAAATGGCTCCTAATTTACTTTATAGTATTTTGTTATACATCTGTTTTCACAACAAATGATTTTACATTCTGTATGCTGTATGTTATAGAGATAAATCAATTTCAGCTTCAAAGATGTTGTTTTCCTTTTGTTTTCCTTTAAAGGTCTGAAAACACTATTTTTATATATATTATATATATTATATAACACTATATATTTAGGTAAGAAAAAAAACAACAAATTTTCAGTAAGTGTGAAAATGCTTGCTGAAATGAAATATTTTTGGATTACAAATACATATTTAATTTTAATAAGTTTAATCAGTGATATGTTCAAGACTTCTTTTGTATGTAATAGGTTGATCAATTGAATAGTATTGATGGTACAGTCTGTCCACAGTGTTGGAAAAGGTTAAATGGAAACTACACAAAGTAATTACCAATTATAACTCCTCTTTCTGGTATTTTAACAACATTATTTCAATATGTATTAAATGTCTGGGGAAAGAACACACCTGGACAAGGAACAGCTAAGCAGCTAATTTTTCAATTGCTTTTGGTTTCAATAAAGGGGCAGATGGGAGTATTACCAAACAATTGGGGGAAAGCTGTACAGGAGGCTTTCCAGGTTTCGATAGGGAGTACTATAAAATTTAACTCTGGCTACTCTATAAGACAGGGCTACAGTCAAAATACTTTTTAGACTTATTAGCCTTTTGGATCATTTAGGTCTATCCATTTGACTTAATTTGCATAATATGGAAAGCATATTTCCATTGCTTTATCCCATGAAGGCTTTGATGGATTCTTCTGAAACTTAATAGATTCTGAAGAAGTGTACCAAGTTTGGAGTGTGGTCAATAATAGGGGCGCTATGAAATCCAAAAATATATCAGGTAATGCCTCACATACCACCATGCTGAAATGGTGGTTGCCTTATGCCTTCTGCTGCCTCCATCAACCCACATGAATCCACCTCTCCCTCTTCCTCACAGACCTATGGCTGTCAATAGGTTCCAGTCAGACTGAATGGGGAACTCTCTGAAGCCCACCTCCACCATGAACAGCCAGGTTTTCCAGCTTCTGTCTAGTGCTTGACCAGATATTAGGAGTATTTTCTTTCCTCTGACAAGAAACAGTTAGCTACATGACTCTCTACATCAAAATTGATCTCAAGAACTCAACATTGATCACGATCTTATCTGGGAATTGGAGTTTCCTTACAAATGCTTCTTACAGCCTTAGAGAATGCGTGCCAAGCATCCTGCCTTTACAGCAGAGGCTGCACAGAGCATCAGCTGTCATACCCCACCTGTGCAAATTGACTGAGGTTGACTAACATTTGGTACCCTGTGTCTAGAATGTAATCTGTAAATGAATTTCTAATTATTAATTGATTACTTCCGCCATTAGACAGTCAGATTTCACTGAGCATTGAGCTGTTATTTCATTTGCATGTGCCTTTAAGGGGACCCAAGGACACATTTACATTTATGGAATTCAGCAGATGTCGTTTTCCAGAGCGACTTACATATGTCTCTATCAAAAGCACATCCTCATGCTAGTTCAGCAGATCAAGGACTAAAAATTCCATCAGCCAAAGAAACTGTTGAGGAGATTAGTGCTGTATGAAAAGAAACACAAGCTAATTTCATTTCATTTTTAAAAGCAAAAATTAACAAAGTAATTTAATGGCTTAGTGAGGAGGTAGCCTAGGTCTTTAGTCATCATTTGAAGACACCCTTTGACTCAGCTGTTTGAACAGACAGAGAACTGTTATTCCAACAGTCTGGGTGCCAGGACAGGGAAAAGCTTTAATGAATTTCTTCCTAGTACCCTCAGAGTTGTTCTAGAGCCTTTTAGGGAGTGTGGTGCAGAGCATGGCATAGTACGTGCTTTAAGGTAGGCTTGTAGACAAATATCAGTTTTAAATCTCATGAGGGCAGCTTCTGGAAGCCAGTGAAAGGAGCATAGAAATGAGGTAGTGTGGGAGAAATCGAGGAGTTTGAAGTTGCACAACTGTATTCTGGATTAGTTACAGGCATCAGATGGTGCACGAAGGCAGACCTGCCAGGAGCAACTTTCAGTAGTCCATACCCAAAATGGCAAAAGACTGAACAAACACCTGGGTAACCTTTGTGGACAGAAATGCTTGAACAGTCCATATGTTGCAACAGAAAACCTGTTATTAAAGTCATTAAAAACTGCCATATATTTACAGTTGTGTTAGTTAAAACTGTTTGCAGGTCAGTTGATAATTACCATGGGGAAGGATGTGTTCTGAGGGGACTGAGCTGGTTTATGGGAGCAGAGAGAATACTACCTTTGAGGCTGACCAGGGTCTCTGGGGTGGAGCATAGTCTTAGGAACTGTAAACTGCTCAAGCATGTTCATTAAGTGCTTTTTGTATGTTCTCAGTAATATTACGGTGCATTAGTTGTCTATGGAAGTAGCCCCAAATTAACTCCCTCAGCCACACCATCAAACGGCTGACAACCACGTTCCCACTAGGCCACACCAAACAAACTTGCAGATTTGCTAATTATACTCACCTGTTGCTAATTACTTCCTTAATATCCTGTACAAATGTCACACAGTTTGTAACTTGCATTGCTATACAGTATTACATATCAGAATATAAGAACTGTATAAGGAATTATATTCCAGTCTACAATAGCAAGTGCCCAGCTACTTAAACATTTTATATGTGCATAAGGCACTAAGACAACAGACAGAAGAAATTGCTGCATCTCACTTGCTCTCTTCATTCATCTTCAAAAAGGCATATTTTGTCCATAGTGATCTGCCCGTTGTAATCACAATGCCATTCAAATAAACAGCTTTGGTTTGGTTGAATTTATTTCGTTTCCTCAGGTTGGGATATGACAGGGTGTAAAAAGTGTTTTTGTCATTTTAGTGGTTTTCTATAGAGTTTAAGCAGTATGAAATAACGAGAGCTGCAAGCTAGAATTTGATTTCACTAACGTGCATCTAATGCAGGCTGTGTTACCTGAAATGCTTTTTAAAATTGTGAATGAGGTCTTACATGAGGCGTGACACAATGCTACACATGGTGCTTAATGCCATGCACCCAGTGTGACTCAGCCTTGAGAAGGCATAGGTAAATCAAACAGTACACAGTGTTTCCCATGGATCTGAAATATGCTTATCATGGTAGCCAGAGAAAAAGTCCAGCATTACCTGTTGGCACAAAAATGGGCTACTACATATTACATACAACAAATATGTGTGACCTTCAAGACAATATTTTAATTTATTGAACATTTCTAATAACATTGCACAACAAAGTTTTTGCTTCTTGAACACTGTTATAGATTTTTTGGATGCTGATCACAAATATCACATAAAATTTACCCATCATATACCGTTTCAGAGAACTCTTCAGTTTTGTCATTATTTTTTCTTATATTTGTATCCAATACAGTACACATGAAAGAAACCTATGAGAATATGGAACTGTTGTTGAAGCACATCCAGTATACCAGGTACAACTGTAATATCTGTGGAGATCTTAAAGTCGTTTCTCTGTTACTAGGACTGCAGCTCGGCTATACTGTTGTTTCATCTTTGACAGCCAGTGCCAAAGAGTCACACTATTCATGATGTACTGTTGTTTCATCATGGGACAGCCGTGCCAAAGAGCCGTGCCACTATTCTTGACAGAACTGGCCACTCCATAAAGAGTTAGTTCCAGGACAGAAAAATGTGGCACATGAATCTCTTGTCAACCCAGCAAAGATATTTTTGCCTCCTATTCACATAAAACTGGGACTCATGAAGAATTTTGTGAAAGCACTGAACAAGGAAAGCGAAGGTTTTCGTTATTTAAGACAGATGTTCCCAAGAATAACTGAAGCCAAGATCAAAGAGGGCATTTTTTAGCCCCCAGATCAGACATGTTATGAGTGATAAGCGGTTTGAAGATCTGTTAGTTGGCCCCGAAAAAATTGCCTGGAAAGCCTTCAAAATACGTTGCTGACAATTTTCTGGGCAATTACATAGCCCAAAACTACATTTAGCTGGTAGACAAACTTCTCAAAGCATGCAAGACAATGAAGTGCAACATGTCACTCAAGATTCATTTCCTCCCCGCAAATCTCGGTGCTGTCAGTGACGAACACGGTGAAAGGTTTCACCAGGACATTGCTACGATGGAGAAACGA
>JAQQZR010000185.1:0-16266 GCA_030068235.1 Notoglanidium macrostoma | reverse complement strand
ACGGGAAACTCAAGAGAGCCATGATATTATGTTCTTTACAAGTGTATGTAAACTTTTGACCACAACTGTATATATATGTGTGTGTGTGTGTATGTATATATATATATATATATATCCCTAATGAGCAAGCCTGTGGTGATGGTGGCAATGAAAACTCCCTGAAATGACAAAAGGAAGTAACCTTGAGAGGAATCAGACTCAAGAGGTATCCCACCCTCTTTGGGTCATTAGTGCGATTACAACTAACACACTTTAATAATAGGGTCGTCTTTTGCTAAAACTTGCAAACTTCAATAACAAAATAATTGAAAAGTATATGCAAAAATGTAAAGTCTGGGATTAATTTGTTCTGACATGCATCGCAGCAAGACCCAATCCAGTCCTCCATGTTACCTTTGTCCAGATCTAACAGTGTGGAATCTAGCGCTGTATGTGATGTTTTCCCTAATATTTGTACTTCTATGCCTGACTCTGTCATAACTGAAAAAGTCGTGTCCTAAAGGCTAGAGAAGTGGGTTTGGGAACGAAAGGTCACTGGTTCGATTCCCTGGACTGACAGGAAAAATGTGTGGGTGTGGGTTTGTGAAGGAACATCACTATCCCTTCCCTCTGAATCCACTTGAGCAAGGCACAACCCCAACTGCTCCCCGGCTGCTGTAACATAGAGCTGCCCACTGCTCTGGGTATGTGTGCACTTCTCACTTCTCACTTGTCTCTCTTGTGTCTTGGATGGGTTAAATGCCGAGAGGGAAAAATTCATACATTGCTTGGTTCAAGGTATGCCACAATCACATAAAATAAAAAAAATTAAGTCCGTGCCAAGTCCAAGTCTATGCCACAGTCTATGTTCGTCACCGCGCCAGAGTCAAAGTCATGGTCCAAGGCCGCGCCACAGTCCAAGTCTGAGCTGAGCCTGTTCCAGTACACTTCACAGAGCCTGTTCCTCTCCAAGCCAAAGAGACGGTTGATGTCATGTCCAAGCCACACAAACAGTTCCAGCTACTGAACCTGTTCTTGTTACAGCAGATGTCACAGAGCCTGTTACAGCAGATGTCACAGAGCCTGTTACAGTAAATGCTCCAGAACCCGCTGCTGTTCCAGTTACAGTCATGGAACCAGCTCCTGTTCCTGTCACAGTCACGGAGTCCACTCCTGTTCTAGTCACAGTCACGGAGCCCTCTCCTGTTCCATTAATGGTCAAAGCTCAATTCACAGAGCCTGCTCCTGTTCCAGTTCCTGTTCCAGCCACGGTTACAGCTCAAGTCACAGAGCCCACTCCTGTTCCAGTTCCTGTTCCAGTCACGGTCACAGCTCAAGTCACAGAGTCTGCTCCTGTTCTAGTAGCACTCACAGCTCAAGTCACAGAGTCTGTTCCTGATCCTGTTCCAGTGAGAGTACAAGTCACGAAGCTCGCTGTCGCCCCTGTACCAGTAACAATTAAAGCTCAAGCCTCGAAGACTGTTCCCATCGAGGTCACAGATACTGTTCCTAAAAAGGTCACAGAGACTGTTCCTGTCGAGGTCACAGAGACTGTTCCTCTAAACGTCAAAGAGACTGTAAAAGTCATGGAACCCGCTCCAGTTCCAGTCACGGAGCCTGTTTCTGTTTCGGTTCCAGTTCCAGTCACAGTGCCTGTTCCCGTGCAAAACTCATCACCTGTTCCCATGCAAGTCTCAGCTACTGTTCCCTCGCAAGTCTCAGTGCCTGTTCCCTCACAAGTCATAGCACTTGTTCCTGCGCAAATCACAGCGCCTGTTCCCACGCTAGTCACAGAGCCAGCTCCTGTTCCTGTCGCAGCTCAAGTCACAGTGCCCGTTCCTGCACAAGTCACTGAGCTTGCTCCTGTTCCTGTCACACTCACCAAGACAGCTCCTGTTCCTGGCATGCTCATCAAGCCTGCTTCTGTTCCAGTGTGCCCAGACAAGCCTGCTTCTATGCCCGAGTTCCTGCCCTGAGTACCTACCCACCCCCTCATCTTGGCAAAAATTCGGTGTGGTCCAAACACAGTGATAGCCCTGCCCCTAGAGGTCCAGGATTCCAGAAAAGCAATCTTGTTGGGTGCTCCGGGTGTAGCGCCTTTGGGCGGTGGATCGGTCATGATCTGCTCCTCGCATAGTGTGCCTCGAAGGTACGGCCACGCACGCCATTTCCCTCATCTCCGTCACTCTCAAAGCGGAAGCGAGCACTTCCGCATTCAGACAGAGATCACACATGCTACAGTTCCCGAGAGCACCTGCTCCCTGCCATTAGGCCATTCAGTGGAGACAGGTGCATCTCATTCATGGACTGATTAGCCGTGTTTTATAAGGACTGCCATATGCGCTTCGAGTCTGCAAAGCATTAGTCTAGCCTCCATCTGCTATTGCCGAGCGTTTCCATACCTGCGTTTTTGTTTACTGTGTTTTGGACTTGGACTCTGTGTTTGACTACCGTTTTGGATTACCACCCGTTTCTGTTTTTTTGGATTACTCTTTTGCCTGCAGTTTATGTACCTCTTCCTACTGTGTTTATTTAAAACAGCGTATTGATTTTACCTCTGTCTCCTGATCCTGCACTTGTGTCTCGCCATGCCTCGATGGCGCGAGTGCCGTGACATTATCTGAGTCTGCTGAGCTTTTATCTAAAATTACTCTAGACTTTGAATCAGTTCTTACTGCTGGTGATTTCAATATTCTTATTGATAATATCACAGATTGTTTTCTAAGAAGTTTATTGACTTATCTACTTTTGAGCTCTCACAACATATTGTTTGGCTTACTTATAATCACACCCTTGATCTGGTTATTTTTAAAGGCTTGGCTATAAATCCTAAATGTATCCTAGATGTTGAGATTTCAGATCACTATTGTGTCTTCTTTGATGTTGCTTGGGTTAACAAACAAGTACCTGGCCTAAACAAGTACCTGCCCTAAAAATAGTTAAAAGATGTGTTATCTCTGCAGGTAGATTTGATAAGTTTATTACTAGGTTCACCAACTCTGTCTGTTCCTTTAAATCATATTCAGATTTTAATTCTGATATTAACCTATGTTCTTTGTCATTGTGTTAGACTTGGTCAGTAATTTTAATCTTTTAGTCACACAAATTATGGATGACATTGCACCAATTAAGACAAGGGTTATTACTGGTAAAACAAAAACACCCTGGAGAAATGAGGAAAGAGTGAGAGCTCTAAAAATGACTTGCCACAAATCTGAGCACAAATGGCATAAGGATAAATTACAGACTGATTATAATATTTACAAGGACTTGCTCAGTAAATATAACAAAGAAATTAAAAAAGCTAGACAGCTCCACTTCTATGAATTATCACTGAGCATATGAATAATTCTATGGTCCTTTTTAGCATAATATATAAACTCGTTAATTCTCATAGACCAATACCTGGCTGAGCTTCACTCTTCAGAAAAATATAATGAATTTGCCTTATATTTTAAACATAACATTTCTAATATAAGGAATAATATTATGGCCCCTGTTAGTGGATATGATTGTCCTCCTTTCATTCAATACCCTTCCACGCACACACTTTCCAAATTCAGTCTAATTAATTGTAATGAATTACAAGAAGTTGTGCAACAGTTAAGTTCTGCAACATGTGTTCTTGACCCAATCCCTACTATTCTGTTCAAAATGTTTACAGCTGTTTGTCATATGATGCCCTTGAAATCGTTAATATTTCCCTCATCTTTGGAATCTTCCCCTCATCTCTCAAATATTATATTGTTACACCATTGCTGAAAAAAATCATCTCGATCCTTTAGCCTACAAGAAATACAGACCAATATCAAACCTTCCTTTTCTGGGAAAGATACTTGAAAAGGTTGTGTACCAACAATTTAATATGTATCTATCTTACAATAATCTATTTGATGTTTATCAATCTGGTTTTTGAGTTAATCACAGTACATAAACTGCCCTGACTAGAGTTGTTAATGATCTGAAAATTAACTCAGATCACCATGAAGTCCTCAGTGCATTGATACAATTGACTATGCTATTCTTCTTAAACGCCTGGATTACTTCTTGGACCTTGGAGGCACAGTTCTTAGTTGGCTTTCTTCTTATTTTACTGGAAGGTCTTTCTCTGTTCATATCGGTGGTTGTAAAATGGATAATTTTTATCACTCAGGGGTCAATTCCTGGTCTATCCATCCATCCATTATCTATACCGCTTTATCCATCTGGGTCGCAGGGAAGCTGGAACCAATCCCAGAATCTTCGGGATTGGCGAGAGGCAGGGTACACCCTGGTCAGGTCGCCAGCCCACCACAGGTCCAACACAGACAAACAACTACACATGCTCACATTCACAACTATGGGCAATTTAGAGTAGCCAGTTGAGCTATTCTGCATGTCTTTGGAGTGTGAAACCCACGCATGCACGGGAGAACATGCAAACTCCACACAGAAAGGCAACCTGGGTGATCCGGGGATTGAACCCAGGACCTTCTTTGCTGTGAGGCGACAGTGCCGATGATACACAGTTATACATATCTGTTTCAGCCAATAAGGTTTGTCCAGTTAGTGACCTCATCCAATGCATTGTTGACATTAAAATATGGATGGCCCAAAATGTTTTACAGCTAAATGAGTACAAAACAGAAATTATTTTAATTGGTTAAAAGAAGGCTTTAAGGCACGAGATTCACTCATTATCTTCCCTGTCTGTGAAACCCTGTGAGCATGTCAAGAACCTAGTAGTGATTTTTGATGCCGATCTTAACTATGAGAAACATATAGCTAACATATCTAAAACTACTTTTTATCTCCTTAGAATAAATCTACAGTTAGATCCTTATTATCTCAATCAGATTGTGAAAAGCTGGTTCATGCTTTTATTTACAGCAGACTTGATTATTGTAATGCACTTTTTGCTGGACTGACTAATAAGTTGTTAAAGAAACTTTTTTGAATCTTAGAGTCAGTTTTACTGTTACACAACCCCCCCTCCCAATCTTATCTTTTGTGAAGCTGCTTTGAGACAATGTCTGTTGTTAAAAGCGCTATACAAATAAAATTGAATTGAATTGAATTGAATTATTTTATTTCTATTTTTAATTTTACTCTCAGTTATATGTTCTACCTCATCTTGTTTTACTATTGTATTATTGTATATTGTTTTATTATATTTGTTTTTTATAGGTTTTATTTATTTATTATTTCTTTTATATATGTGTTATGTATACTTGTGCATATATATTCATACTCTCTTTCCAATGTTTATAATCTTAGACTTATGTCCTGTTTGTTGTTCTTCTTTGCCCTCTTTAAGCAAATGTTTATGCCTGTCATATAAAATGTTCTATACAAATAAACTTGACTTGATTTAACTTGACTTGGGATATCCTCAGTTAGCCACATTTGTATAAAATTTAATGTGCAGTGGTCTTTATATTGCCTTAGGCAGCTTGGTTGCCTAAGCCCATTGCTACCTTTCCCCTTGACTCTGGTTGGGCTGTTCAGCGTGTGCTGCTCAATGTGGGTTGAGGATGCTAACATGGCAGTGGCTGCAGCAGAGCTGCACATAGGCAACCTGGTTTCTCAAGCATGAAATGAACACAGCACAACACTAAATGAAGTCTTCAGGGACTTCCATAATAAATTCATCCACTCTTTTCGTATTTTATCTTCCTTTGGAGGACTCAGTTGACTCATGTTGACTATTTTTTTACCTCGACATTTCCTCTTGCTCTTTTGCTGAATAACTATGCATAGATGACTCTACCCCATCTTCTTTATTCAGATTGCCACGGGCAGTCATATGCTGAGGGGGGTGGTACATGCATGTTGAACAAAACATTTTTGCATTTGGCCAATTCTTGCTGTCTATTTTCTTTCCCTGGGCATTACAGACTGGGAAGGTAGAAGCCCACTTGAAAGTTCTAGTATGTCCCCAAGTCAGATTGACAGGAAGAAGAAAAAATCATTGCAGATCCCCTTTAAAAGTAAAGAAATGCTGCTTTGTTTACTGTTGATGTTGTGAGCAGCCATGTTGAAATGATTCCATGGGCTGCTCAATTCAGGCTTGAGGTAACCTTCCTAAAGAGTAGGAATTCTGTAGTCTGAAATTGAAATTTCAGAGTTTCAACTTCAGTTCAATGCAGTATTATAGTCTAGGTGTGGGTGTGTCTTTCCAGGGTGGTGGGATGTAGATGTGAGGGATGCAAGGTACTTGCCCAAAGCCCAAAGTATACTTCTGCAGACCTGGTTCGCATATGGTGTGCATAAAGCAAACTTTATGATATGCACAGTACTTGTGCTCATTGATTGCACATATGTGTGAAACTGAGCATGCAATAGTTTGCTGTCCAGTAGATGGGAGTAGCAGCAGATAGTAACCTGGTAGTCAAACTGTGAAATACAGAAGAACATTTTAAAATATTTCTCTTCCTCTTGCTATGTTCTTCTTTCAACATCATTAAGCATTAACAAAACATTAAAGAAACATTATAAAATATTACACATCGTCTTACTTTCTGACTACTCTTTTTTCCGCTCCCAGTAGATCAGGTGGAGTGTTACAATTAAATTGTTGTGTGCATATTCAGCTTGTGCATTGTTCAGTTTAGCATAATAAATGAATATTAATTGCAAAAAGTTCTTCAGATGGAGGAATATGGGAATGTAGTCAGAGTTCTCATTCAGCCTTGTCATTCAACTTGTCACCCTTCCTGACTAGCGAAATGTGTGAAAGCCTAGCCAATATATAACAAGATTTTAAGTAATTTATATGATAACATTTTCAGAGAGGCTTAGCGCTTGATTATATGGAAATAATGAACACATTAATTTATGCAAGCAAATGTTCATAACCTTTCCATAGTGAAAGAAAATGAAATTCTAATACTCAATCTACAAAACGCATATAAAAATAATATCAGACATATCATCCTTCACTGTACCTAGCAAGGATATAGACCATACAGGATTTGTAACAAGGCAAACCATTAATACATATCCAAACCGAGAGAATACCCAAAATTAATAGTCCAAAACAGACCATAATATTGTTCACCCAATTCTACACTGTTCCAAACATATCTTTAGAACATGTGCCTTCATTTGTAGTCATAGTCTCTATTTGTGTTCTAATATTAGCCAAGTAATTTTGCTGGTCAAGTTATTGTGAGGACGAGGTAGACTCGGCCAGAGTGCAGTTTAATCACAGTTTATTGTAACAAACACTACTCAAAGGCACACAAAACTGCAGGCAGACTCGTATTCCACAAACAGGCAAGGTTCAATTGATCAGCTGTCATGAGCCGCTATTCGCAGCACACACAGCACGCCTTGAGGACTCTGCCATGCGCACTGTGCTTCTCACCTCTTCGTCGCGCTCAAAGTGGAAGCACGCACTTCTGTGTTCAAACAGAGATTACATGGACTACAGTTCCCATGATCACCTGCTCACAGGCATGAGGCCAATCAGGTGGATGCAGGTGCATCTAATTTACGGACAATTAAGCCAAGTTTTAAAAGGACTCCCATATGACCGCTGACTTCGCATAGCATTAGTCTGAGTACGCTATTGCCAAGCCTTTCTTCCCATGTTTGATTTCTGTGTTTGGACTCTGTTTTCTATTTTTGTACTTTGTTCTTTGCCTCACCTATGATATTCTGTTTGCTGATCAACTGACCTAGTTTTGTTGAAGTGATTACTCTCTTGCCTGTTGTTTTTGCACCTCTGCCTCGTGTGTTTAAACACATTTATTTTTATGGACGTTTCCTACCTGCGCTTGTGTCCAACCAAACCCCAACTACGTGACAATGCTTCGCCATGATTGGGATGCGGCAGGAGGAGCGGAAGCCATCTGCATACACACTATGCCCACATTCTTCCTGCAAAGGTTAGGGCAAGACCCTCCAGCACCATATGACGGTATGGAATTTCCCCCCAACGGACTTGTTAAGGCCCAAGCCTTCTGACAGAATATGGGTGAGGTGTTTCATGGGTCCAGCACTACGGTGGGCCAAATATCTGCTAACCATCCAGCATCCATGTACGCAGAACCCCACGGACTTCGGTGCCATGCTAAAGTGGATCTACCGAGAGATTCACAAGGAGGCTGCTCCAGAGCTCCCGCCAGAGGCTAAAAAGAAGGCAACCACTCCAGAGCCCCCTCCAGAGGCTCAAAAGGAGGCAACCACTCCAGAGCCCCCTCCAGCGACAAAAGAGGAGGCAACTGCTCCAGAGCCCCCTCCAGAGGCTAAAAAGGAGGCAACTGCTCAAGAGCCTCCTCCAGTGGCAAAAAAGGAGATTACCGCTCCAAAGTCCAAACCCAAGTACTTATTAAAGACCAAGCCAAAGTCTGCGCCAGGGTCCAGTTCCAAGTCTGCAAAAGAGTCCAAGTCCAGTGTAAGTTCCATGTCTGTGCCGGAGGCAAAATCTTCACCTGAGCATGTGACCATGACTATGCCTGAAATCAAGTCTGGATTGCCACAAGGGTCAGAAGCTGCTCCAGTCACAGTCACTCTTCCAGAGCAAGCTCCTGTTCCAGTTCCAGCCGAAGTCACTCACACGGATCCTGTTCCAGTTCCTAGTTCCGCTCCCATTTCAGCTGAAGTCGCTCACACAGAGCCTGTTCCTGTTCCTAGTTCTGCTCCTGTTCCAGCCAAGGTTGCTCACATGGAACCTGTTCCTGTTCCTGCTCCAAGCCACAGTCGCTCACATGGACCTGATTCCTATTCCTGTTCCTGTCTAAGTCACCGGGCCAGAGCCAGAGACCGCTCCTGTCCGAGTCACCAGGCCAGAGCCCGTTCCAGCCACGGTCTCTGAGCCAGAGCCCTCTTCTGTCCAAGCTTCAGAGTCTGTTCACGTCGAGACCACAGAGACTGTTCACGTCCAGGCCACAGAGACAGTTCACGTCCAGGCCACAGAGGCTGTTCACATCGAGGCCACAGAGGCTGTTCACGTCCAGGCCACAGAGGCTGTTCCCATACATGTCTCAGCGCCTATTCCTGTGCAAGTCTCAGAGCCTGTTCCAGTACAAGTCTCAGCATGTTCCTGTACAAATCACAGAGCCTATTCCTCTGAGAGTACAAGTCACAGAGCCTATTCTAGTGAGAGTACAAGCTACTGAACACATGCCAGCCCAAGCTACTGAACACATTCCAGCCCAAACTACAGGACGAGTTCCAGCCCAAGCTACAGGACGAGTTCCAACCCAAGCTAAAGCACCTGTTCTGGTCCAAGCCTCGAGAACTGTTCAAGTTCCTAATCCTGCTCCTGTCCAGGTTACAGAACCTGCCTCTGTCATAATTACAGGTCCTGTCATGGTTTTGGAGTCTGCTCCTGTTCCAGTTCTGTTCCAGTTCCGGTTCCAGTAGCACTCACAGCTCAAGTCACAGAGTCTGTTCTGCATCTTGTTCCAGCAGCAGTCATTGTCACGAAGCTCGCTCTTGCTCCTGTTCCAGTAACAGTTAAAGCTCAAGTCTCAGAGACTGCTCCCGTTGAGGTCACAGAGACTGTTCCTCTAAACGTCACAGAGAACATTCCCCTTGAGGTCACAGAGACCGTTCCCCTTGAGGTCACAGAGACCGTTCCCCTTGAAGTCACAGAGACTGTTCCTATAAACGTCACAGTCACCAAGCCTGTTTCTGTCTCAATCACAGCGCCTGTTCCCACGCAAGTCACAGTGCCTGTTCCCATGCAAGTCAGAGCGCCTGCTCCTGTTCCTGTCATGCTCACAGAGCCTGCTCCTGTTCCTGTCACACTTACAGAGCCTGCTCCTGTTCCATCCTCTCCAGTCAAGCCTGCAGCTATGCCTGAGTTCCTGGCTGAGTTCCTGCCTAAAAATTTGGTGTGGTGGAAACCAGTGATATACCAGCACCTATAGGTCCAGGTCCCCCACGGAATAACTTTGTTGGGCGCTCCGGGTGTAGCACCTTTGGGGGCTGGGTTCTGTCATGATCCGCTCCTCACAGCACTCACAGTGCACCTTGAGGACTCGGCCACGTGCGCTGTGCTTCTCACATCTTTGTCACGCTCAAAGTGCAAGCGTGCACTTATATGTTCAAACGGAGATTACACGGATTACAATTCCCGTGAGCACCTGCTCCCAGCCATGAGGACAATCAGGTTACTTCACAAAGCATTAGTCTAGCCTCCGAGTACGCTATTGCCGAGCCTTTCTTCCTGCGTTTGTTTCCTGTGTTTGGACTCTGTTTTCTATTTTTGTACTTTGTTCTTTGCCTCACCTGTGATATTCTGTTTGCTGATTGACTGACCTAGTTTTGTTATAAGGATTACTCTCTTGCCTGTTGTTTTTGTACCTCTGCCTCGTGTGTTTAATAAACACATTTATTTTTATGGACGTTTCCTACCTGCACTTGTGTCCAACCAAACCCCGACTACGTGACATCAGCAAGCAGGTTGTCAGAGGCAAGACAAAGATACAATAACCAGGTGAGCAAAACAGTCAAAACCAAGAAATCAATCTCGACAGAAAAATTGGCAATAGCAGACACAGGAGTGGGCAAACTATTTCTTCACAAGTAGCAGTGGGCTGACAGTGTATATATGTGTATGTGTAAGGAAACACCTGCATCCAATCAGAAGTCAGGGTTTTCAGATCTTGTGTGTGTGTGTGTGTGTGTGTGTGCTCATGGGTGTTACAGATTGTGTCAGAGTCAGTGGGTGCGGCCATGTTGTCTAGCTGTGAGTGCTCATGGGGACTGAAGTTTTCTACAGGTACAGGTGCAGACATAACAATTATCAGTTGGATCAAGAACACTGGTAATGCTATATTAACGTATACTTCAGTGAAGTTCTCTCTACAATGTCAGAATGTCAGAATTAACGAATTCACTACATTGGGAGATGGTATGTTTACATTCTAAAAAGATTCTACTGATCTTCCATTTTCCAGAGTCTCTGTTTTGCATATGTTTGCATAACCTACTGTTGTGCAGTCCCTAGGATTATGATCAGGCTTGGGGAGTAACAGAATACATGGAATGGAGTTAAATAATTAGTATAAAAAAGTAACTGCATTCTGTTGTAGTTACAGGAAAAAATAAGATTACTGATACTTTTAGTAAAAACTTGGATTATTTACAGGATTACAATTTTAAAATGCATAAGTGATGCAACAACTAATCAAGGAAATCAATTAAAATTGATAATTAAAATAATTGTTAATATTTTCATTATTAGTTATGAAATACACTGTGCATGTACTACGTCATTTAATTTAAAAAAACATTTGAGTGAAATGGTGGAGCAGAAACTTTAGTAGGACTTTCTCTATGGTATGGAAACTTTATAGTACATTATGCTATTGGCCTCATGACATAACTTGTTTTTTAATGTGAGTAATATTATTCATTTGTGGGAATGTGAGGAGAAACATGATGTTCCTGCTTGAACTGTCCATGACAGCTTTGTAATGTTTTGTTAGACAAGTAGTGAAGCTGTTTGAATCAATTATTTTAAAAACTAAAAAACTAAATTAGCTTATTTTTCTGACCTTGCTTTCGGTTCACAAGTTGATCCCAAAAAGAATCGATTCACTAATCACAAGCATTGAAAACTGCAAATCTTTGGAGCCGATTCCACTCACTGAAAATGATTGGCCTTGGTCACACACAGCAAGCAAAATGAACTTAGCATTGGAGAGTTTCAGTGAGCAAAATAGGCAGCTGAAATTTATTTTATCTTTATTTTGAATTTGTCTGTTTGAAATGAGAACAAATCATGGCTTGAAATACAGACATGCAAAAGTATGGTAAGTGATTAAAAAAGTGATAAGCAGTAAACAATGTAGGCTACATACCTACACCTTGAGTTAGTCTGAATGTATATTGAGTACAATTCATATATAATGGTTATACTGAATGAGCATTACCATTCATTTGGTTGACATGAGCACTTGATATTTTTATGCTGTGACTAATTATCTGATAAATCACCCTAATATAGTAATTAGTGAACTGCTATATAATTAAGTCTAGTAAAGAAAAAGTTATGTAGTAATGCTGATTAAAATGTTGCAAATAAATATTTTAAATAAAGGTCTTCTGTATATATTTAAAAAAAATAAAATGAATTGAATAATCAAGGAAATATTATTCAATTAACAAATTTTTTTTAATTGCCATTATTTTGTCTTTAAATAAGAAAAGGGGAACAACATCAGAGTACAGTGCAAGTTTTGACTTCCAGCTGAGAAAATGCTGTTATCATCCTCATTGAGGTAATCCAAAAATAATGGAAACTAATCAGTTACATTAATTTTGTGGTAATTAGATTAAGTTACTGATTTCATTTTAGCAGGTACTCTGTAGATGTTGGGTGATGCAACAGGACAATGACCCAAAATACTGGAGCAAGTCCACAACAGAATGGCTTCAGAAAAACAAAATCCACCTTTTGGAGTGGCCAAATCAGGGTTCAGACCTCAACCCAATAGAGATGCTATGGAATGACTTGAAGAGAGCCATACACATGAGAGGTCCAAAGAATATGATCGAGCTAAAACAGTTCTGCCAGGTATTAATTCCAAGGGTTCACTTAGTTTTTCCACTAGCACTATGAGTGTTTTTATGTTTTCCCTCAATAAAGACACAAAAGATCAGAATTTTTTGTGTTACTATTTTAGGCACATTATATTTGTTAATACCCTTGACTTAGATGACGATCAGGTCACATTTTATGACAAATTAATGCAGAAAACCATGACCTTCCAAAAGGTTCACAAACTTTTTATTGCCACTGTATGTCTAAATAAAAATGATGTCATATATATTTCAATTCTGGCTGCTCAGGAAATGTGTTCAACATGTGTGCACAAAAGACATTCAAAATACATATTACAAAATACATACACATAATAAAATACATATCTTTGCTGTCAGATGAATCATGTGAAATGCACATGAAGACAAACTAAAACATGCTGCATTGCCATTCATCAACAGTGCACAATGACACTGGTACAAATTAACACAAACACTTGAGTAGTATTCTTCTAGCACTCATGACGAACTAAACAACTCCTAGTCAGACTGTACCTCTGGTCAGGAAAAGACAGTGTTCATAATTATTTCCAAATTAAACTTAGCACTCATTTATGCAATGAGAATTGTGTACTACCACAAATCTCCTTTCTCTTTGATCTCTCTCTTATCATGTGATCTCACTCTGTTCTTACTACACCATCACTTAGTCAGTGATCTCTATACATGCCAAGGAAAAATAAGATCTGAACTCTGTATTTCCATTAATTTACTGCTTTTTTGTCATTGGAAATATTTTATAGTTTCTATCAATTGCCATCCACCACATGTAACTCTTTTAAAGTCCCTGCCATATTTCTCTTCCCTATTATTCTCCTTGTTTCACATAGCTACCAGAGCTACCACAGGTACTGCTACTTATCTCACATGGTTTGTGGTTTTTCTTTTTTTTTTAATAAGCTCAACATGAAAATGCACATGTGACCTCTAGAAGAGAACATGCATTTACACACATTGACATGCATGCTTTCTTTGTCCTCACCATGGCTGGACTAACCATTTGGCATGCCAGGCAAACTCCCAGTGGGCCGGTGCATCTTTGGAGTTGATATTTTTTAAGTTTATTTATTTGTTGGTTTGTTTATCTTTTATTGACCCATAAAGCAGATGGAGCAGTCCACTGGTTGGTTTCTTGGCCAGAAACAGGAATAGGAACGGACTCCGTGTGAGCAAGTTTGGCTGGAACAGGAGCGGGAACAGGAACCGGCGCGGTGTGAGCAACCTTAGCTGTAACAGGGACAGAACTAGGAACAGGAACAGGAGCAGGCTTCATGCTAGCGACTTTGGCTGGAACTGGAAAAGGAGCAGGCCCTGGGAGAGTGACTGTGACTGGAGCGGCTTCAGGTGTAATCATGGTCACATGCTCAAGTGAAGATTTTGCCTCCGGCAGGGACTTGGACTTTGATCTGGAACTGGACTTGGACTCTGGTGCAGACTTGGAACTGGACTCTGGTTCAGACTTGGAACTGGACTCTGGCGAGCACTTGGAACTGGACAATGGAGCAGTAACCTTTTTTGCCACTGCAGGGGGCTCTTGAGTGGTTACCTCATTTTTGGCCACTTGAGGGGCCTCTGGAGTGGTTGCCCCATTCTTGGCCTCTGGAGGGGGCTCTGGAGCAGTTGCCTCATTCTTGGCCACTTGAGGGGGTTCTGGAGTGGTTGCCTCATTCTTGGCCTCTGGAGGGGGCTCTGGACTGGTTGCTGCCTTTTTAGCCTCTGGAGGGGATTCTGGAGCAATTGCCTCCTTTTTTCCTCTGGAGGGGACTCTGGAGCGGTTGCCTCCTTTTTAGTCTCTGGAGGGGGCTCTGGAGTGGTTGCCTCCTTTTCAAAGGAATCATAAACCAGCCAAGTGCTTCACCAAAGTCTCTTGAATTACTTAGAAATGGGTGTTCCATGCTGATAAGCTCCTCTGCAAACATAAGTACAGGTCCCGTGAGCCACCGAATCATGCACCTTACCCAGATGGGGTCTGAAGGCCTAGGTTCCACCAAACTTTCCCGGAACAATCGGCAGTGGAGTAAGAATATGGTCGGAGTATCCTTTACCCCATCATACGGCTCTGGCGGTTCCGTCTCCCACTGTTGTAGAATCAGGGTTGGCATTGTACTCATATAACCATCCTGGATCCAAGGTGAACCTGCTGCATCCCTGTTTAGGTGATGCATTCTGTCATGTTGTCGGGGTTTGGTCGGACACAAGCGCAGGTAGGAGGCATCAGTAAAATTCAATTCAATTCAATTTTATTTGTATAGTGCTTTTAACAACAGACATTGTCACAAAGCAACTTCACAAAAGTATATAAATTCTGAATATAAACTTATGAATCTATACATTTATTTGTATATATCCCTAATGAGCAAGCCTGTGGTGAATCGTGGCAAGGAAAAACTCCCTGAGATGACAAAAGGAAGAAACCTTGAGAGGAACCAGACTCAAAAGGGATCCCATCCTCATTTGGGTTGCAATGTATAGTTCAATTACAACAACACACTTTAATACCAGGGTCAAGTTTAGAGTGCAAGACTGTTTGTGGTGATTTGAGTTCTATGTCATTGTAGCAGAACCGCTCATGTCAAAAGCAGTCCAATGGCATCATCACAGTTCTAGGTGTATGTTGAGGCAGTATATATGGTGCCATATTTAACAGGAGCAAGTGGTTTCCAAGTGATGACTCCAACCAGGAGTAGGACACCAGGATGGATCAGGCAGGCCTGGAAAGCACAAGGGGTCCGGATCACTGGATTCTCAGGAGTAGCATGTACAGCTCGACAGACAGGCAGATAGGGAGAAAGAAGGGAAAAAGCAGATTGTTAGGTATGGTCATGGTCACCTAACGGTAAGGAACAGAGTATTTTGTGTGCTGAGTGCAAGCAGGAACTCTGGCAGGGCTAGCTGTGACAGCATAACTAATAGGGAGAGCCAGCAGGTAACACAGACATGAGGGTGCCCTGGGACATAAAGCGGCCAGCCACTCCACAGTCAACAAACTTGAGTGAATGTGCAAGAGTGGGTGCCGACAGCATCCAAACATCCCAGTTTACCAAAACACTCAATGGTTGAGAACCCTCCAGATCTGCTCCTTTACCTAGTAGGTTATTAACAAAAGGCTTGGTGAAACATATACGTATTCAGCCTAGATTTAAACATTGAGACTGTGTCTGAGTCCTGAACACTAATTCTTGGGGCAGTGGTAGCTCAGTGGTTAAGCCATTGGCCCAGTGATGGGAAGGTCATGAGTTCAAATCACAGCACTGCCTAGCTATCCCAGTTGGGCCCTTGAGCAAGGTCCTTAACCCTCAACTACTCTGTTGTATAAATGAGATATATGTAAATCTGCCAAATAATGTAATTGGAAGGCTGTTCCATAATTGAGAGGCTTTGTAAGGGAAAGCTCTTCCCCCCTGCTGTAGCCTTCACTATTCGAGGTACTAACAAATAGCCTACACTTTTTAATCTAAGTAGGTGTGGGGGCTCGTAAAGGACCAGAAGTGCGCTCAGGTACTGAGGTGCGAGACCATTCAGTGCTTCATAGGTCAGCAGTAGTATTTTATAATCTGTGTGAAATTTGATTGGGAGCCAGTGCACTGTAGATAAGATAGGGATGATGTCCTCATATTTTCTTGCTCTAGTAAGGACCCTTGCTACTGCATTTTGGACTAATTGGAGCTTATTTATGCTCCTACTGGAACATCCAGACAGTAAGGCATTGCAATAATCTAACCTAGAGGTAACAAAAGCATGAACTAA
>JAQQZR010000184.1:0-16269 GCA_030068235.1 Notoglanidium macrostoma | reverse complement strand
CGCCCCCCGGCACGGGCATTGCAACTGCATGTTGATGGGATGAACGTTTCTGTGGCGCTTATATTCCTAGTTAGTTTTGCTACAGTATTAAATAAGAATCTAGGATTGTTTTTATCTTCTATTAGAGTGGAGAAATGCATTGAGCGAGCAGCACCAAGAGCTTTCCTATAGCTCAGGAGGCTCTCCTTCCATGTTAATTTGGTCAAGGTGCATATATTTTAACTAGAAGACACCTTAAAAGAGAGGAGATGATCTGAGCGTTTCAGACTTGAACCCCCCAAAAAAAAAAAAAAAAAAAAAAAAAAAAAAAAAAAAAAAAAAGTGGGTGTGTCCATGAGTGGGTCCCATTATGTTCTGATCAACTCCTAGTGCATCTAGAATGGACATGAACACAGTCCTCAGAGGATCTTCTGTGTCATCAAAATGAATATTAAAGTCTCCAACAATCAATGCTTTGTCTAAAGAGACAACCAGGTTCGAGATGAAATCTGCGAATTCACAGTAATGCAGTATATGGTCCTATATTGCGAGTGCGCAAACATTCAACGGTCCTAGCTTTAGATCAAAAGGTGCTGGTTGTGCATTCAGTATGATCAAAATTTATTTTAATTAGATTATTAGAACAAACTTCACATTTTTTGTTTAACTCTGGGAACAGACAGTCTCAATATGGTGGAACCCGAGTGACGACTTTGTGCAGCTAGCACTTGGTCGGTTTAGCCTGCTTGTCTGTTCCCTGGCCTTTGATCTGGATGGTCACATTAACTAGGCCCATCAGGAGACTATGAACTATGCTACAAGAAATGAGAGCAGCAACCCCCCTTACGGTCCAGTCTTGGCCTCAAAACTACTCCAATTATCTATAAAGCCCACACTGTTCAGCCAGCAGTTCAGTGACCATAACCTGCTGTAGGCTACATCGCCACACCACATGGGGACGGGGCCAGAGCATACTACTGCATCGGACATCGCCTTCGCTAATTTAAACACCTCTACAAAGTTACACTTTGTAACCTCTGACTGACGAAGGCGTCTATCGTTAGCTCCTACATGAAGAACGGCGATCATTAGCTCCAACATAAATCGGTGCTTGCCTAGGACCCCAAGATTACCTGCTATGCCCAGCACCCTGGCTCCCGGTATACACCCAACCATAGCTGCTGGTACCCTTAAAGCTAATTTCATTAAGATGATGTCTCCTAGAACCAGAGCTCTTTCAGCAGGCGCTTCACTGAGTAGAGCAAACCTGTTAGATACGGGACGCAGGGAGAAGTGGTGCTCCCGTGGGCAAGCCTTAGCATTAGTTCTGCGATTATGCCACGAGGCAGTCATCCATTCGCCCTGCGGAGATGGCTCCAATGCCGGAGCTGGGGAATTATTTACTTATGCCTAAGGCTCTCCAAGACTGCTCTCGCACATTAACCTTCTCTAGAGACTGCATGCACACCTCAAATGATGCAATTTTCCCTCATCAGTGAGCTAACCAATATACACTTGTCACAAGTAAAGCCATTACTAAAGATGGAGGAAGAATGACTAAACATTCTGCACTCCACACACTGAACAACCTGAGCGCATGTTTGCCATGATAAATGTTTAATTTCCCCTTAGTTGAAGGCTTAATATCTTTGGCAGATCTGACATGGATGGCCTTGCAGCATTTAGACGGAGAAAAATCAACAAGAGAAAAAGCATGTTCTCCAAAGAGAGAGAAAAAAAAAAACCCAACTTGTGAAAACAGTGACAAGAACTCCCAGCAAATGATTAAAAGACAGGAAATGGAAGACTTGGGAAAACTGGAAACCAATTAAAAGGCCATCGCACAAGTCACCACAACATGTGGTATATACCAAGTTGATGTACTGTCCCTGCTACTGTTCTCCATAGGTCTGAACCCCCTCAGACACAAAGAGCAGATATGGATACAAGTTCAGAAATGGAGTAACCAGCAGCCACCTCCTGTACATAGAGGACAACAAGGTGTATGCCAAATGTAAGCAAGACCTTGACTCACTGATCTGCCTCATCATAACCTACAGTGAGGACACCAGGAGGTCATTCAGACTGAAACGCAGACGCATGGTGGCCAAGAGAAGGAAAATGAACAGGACTGAAGGAGTGGAATTACCAGAGGGCAAATGGCAGATAAACAGGACAGCTACAAGAACTTTGGTATCCCTACAGGCCAATGGGAATCAAGATAAGGATACAAGATGATCAGTCACTGCCAAATATCTCCAGAGTCAGACAGGTGCTCAGAAGCCAGCTAAATGGAAGGAATAAGATCCAAGCCATCAACATGTATGCCCTACCAGCCATGAGACAGCTGGAATAGAGAACTTGCCACAGGAGGAAATAGATGGCACTGAGGTTAAGACATGGAAACCCCTCACAATGCACAGAGAGTTCCGTCTGAAGTCCATTTCCCCCGAGACGATGGACGAACAATGGACAGAAGGGGGACGAGGATTAGTGAACATCAGCACCACTATCCAGGATGAAACAAGGAACAGCCATGAATAAATCAAGAAGATTGTTGAACTGATGCGAGTGTCTCAGGCAGGAAAAGACAAGATAAGGATGAGAAAGCATTGTGGAAAACCAAGCCTCTCCATGGAATGTACTATAAGCAGATAGAGGAAGTGGCTGAGATCAGAAAAATTCTACCAGTTGCTTGAAACAGCTGGCCAGAAGGACCGAACAGAGGCTCTGATCATGGCAAAACAAGTACAGGCCCCAAGCACTAGATCTGTAGAGGCAGAGGACTACCACAATAGGCAGGACCCCAAGGTGCAGGTTATGCAAAGATGCCCCGAGACTGTCCAGCACATAGTAGCTGGGTGCAAGGTAGAACAGCATATAATGAAAGGCATAACCAAGTGGGTGGGATAGTGTACAAAAACATCTGCACCAAGCTCATAACAGCTAGGATCCTATGGAGCAAAGATAAAGATCCTGTGGGACTTCAAGTTCCAGACAGATAAGCAGCTGCTGGCCAAACAGACACAGTGGTGGTTGATAAGGAGCAGAAAACAACAGTAGTGTTAAATGTGGCAATCCCAAATGACGGTAACATCAGGAAGGAGCATGAGAATATTTAAAGTACCAAGGCCTGAAAAAACAACTGGAACAGATGTGGAAGGTGAAGTCCAAAGTGGTTCCAGTGGTAACAGGAGCATTAGGGGCGGTGATTTCCAAACCTGGAGTGTGGTAAGTAACAATACAATAACGGAGGCCTCTGTCCAGAAATGTGCGGTTCTAGTAACAGCTAAGATACTACGCAGAACCTTCAAACTTCCAGGCCAGCTCCTTGAAACATTTACATAAACCATTGATGGCATGCACGTGTACCAAATTACAAATCAAACCATTCCTAAAATACATACACACAGCACATTCACACACTATATACAATTTTTTTTTTTTTAAAACCATACAGTCACATATACTAATATTTCGCTTCGATTACGGCTGTTGATTTTACCAAACGTTTCAGTGATCGCCGATCACAATCATTCAAGCTTGTTTTCCGACCACATTTCTTCCGCGAAGATGATGGTTCCCCATGATCCGTCCAGTTTTTAATAATGGATTAGACAGTTCTTACCCCAATTTTAGTAGTTTCCGCAATCTCCTTAGTTTTTTTTTTTTTTTTTTAATGATTCATGCCAATAATTTGACCCTTCTGAAACTTTTACCCATTTGCTTTGTTAAATCCAGGTGGTGACCTTTTTTGGACAGGCAATATATATATATATAAGCTGCTAATCTAAATCTTATTCATAGGTCTGAATGACAAACTAGCACGAGTGAGGCTTTGTGCCATCTGCTGAAAAAGAGTAGAGAAAAGAGCACATCACAGCTTGGAAAGGCTGGAAACAGCATGGACAAACATGCAGGTGTCAGCAATTTCACACAAATATGAACAAAATAGCTTTAAACAAGCTTGTACCAGTGTGATTTTTAAAGTTTATGGGTGCTAGGTGACAAAACACAAATCTAGGAAGGGTCATGAATGGAGGGTCCTGGAATTTCGATCAAAGTATCTTTTTTTTTGGTCATCACAGCCAAAGGACCGGCGCTAGAAGCGCCAATACTATTTTACACACACGCAAAAAGGGGACTTCGGTCAGAGCCCAAAAGGGCAGGTGCTTTAGCACCACTAGGTTTCAATCTGTGCACATGCCATTGGAACAGTCATTTAGCATCACAGCAGCAGTCTCAGCTGGAATTCCTAGTAACATGTAGGATTGCTGGATTAAGACCTGCTAGTCTGATACCTTCATGGAAGAAACTGTGGGCAATCATCCTCTCTGCCATCTTGAAACAGTTGTTCTCCAAAAGAGCCTTGGCATTTGAAGGCGTGAGCTGATCAGGCTCCCTCTCAAACAGAAATTATTTCCCCAAGTGTTTTCCAAGCACAAACAAAAGGTATATGCTTTCAGAAAATGCTCTCCAAACAAGCAAAGTACTAAAAACTCTGAACAGTGGTGGTCTGGTCAAATCACATGTAATGGGGCCACTCAAAGCAGAAACACAAGATTGAGCTTAAAAAAAAATTAAGTTAAGCCATCATAATTGACAAATTAAAAAAAGCCAATTCCCACCATTACCCACAGAATAGACACCAGTTAGACACTGGTGGAAAAAAATAAAATAAAATTATAACATTTAGTAAAGAACATACCAATTAGAGTACACTTTGGTCATGCCCATTGTGTGTTGGTGTCATGTTAAAACCCATGGGTCCATATGGATTAAGTAATGGTTTTCCAGTCCCACGCTCTCCAAGATGATTACTTCTGTGGTGATTTGCTGCACTCTGCATCTGGTGAAAAATTTCCAATTTAAAAGCAAAGCACACAAAGACAAGTGGTAAATGTTTAATGGGTACTCAAATACTCCTGTGCATCAAAGAACTTATGTCTCTTTATCCACTGCCAAGGTACTTACTATGATGCAACTGTGTATACATAAAGAAAAAAAAAAGAAAAAAAAATAAAAAATTAAAAAATAAAAAAAAAAATTGCATGCTCCTACTCACCAATTCAATAGAAATGAAGGCAAAACACCTCCAAATCACCTAAAAGTAATGTGTACACCAAAAACATCTAAAACAGGCTGTTTTGTCATTGAAATTCAAATGGATGGGTGAGGCTAAAAACTGTACTGCAGCCAGCCAGAAGGGGCACTACACCTGTGGTGGCTTCGGTTGTTTTTTTTTTTTTTTTTTTTTTTTTTTTTTAAAAAAGAGAGAGGTGTCTGCCATGTTTTATACATTCGATACAGACTCTTATAATTGTAGCTATTGATCAACACAAACCATTGACTGAGGATTCATCATCAGTCAAGAGGCATCATCAGTCCTCCTATCTGCACAGGCTGCACAGAAGAGCAGTTCGCTCTCCACCAGTACTTCCATTTGTCTCATCATCACCGACCGTAAATAAGCAATATTTAAACAAAGTTCTAATTAATCCTTTTTGACTATAATTGTCTCCATGCAATTAACCAATTGATAGTACCATAACTATAAGGCATACCTTGTAACAGGTCTTTCTGGCACCCGTGACCCACAAGAACCTAGACTCAGTCGGATTACTCATGATTCAAGATATTTCAAAACGTAAAAACAAATATTGCTTTAAAAAAAAAAAAAAAAACCACCTTCATTCAGAAATTAATAAATTGTTTGACCAGAACCAACTGCTCTTTAAAAGAACTACATTTAATTTTTTTTTTTTTTTTTTTTTTTTTTTTTTAAAATAGAAAAACAAGCCTGCAGTTTTCCCACATGAGCCTTCATTAAGCAAAATTGGATGGACTCATCACAGTACAAACACTTCACATTAGGTCCAGTGGCTGGATCAGATTCCTGTGAGGAAAGCCAGCATATTTGTGAATGAGTGTTAATGCAAAAATAATAAATACATAATACATGCCTGAAGTGTGCATGTCCACCTGCAATGGCCGGGTGTAAACAAAAGCGTGTCCAACAGATGCCTCTGGACTTCAGCCATCACACAGTATACCCTTCATTTGGTCACTACAGAAGTACCAAGTTCTTGCACCGACTTGCAAATGTAACTCCCATTAACTCAAATCCTCCACATGCAGAGAGCGTCGGGTTTCCTTGATACAACAGCATTGTGAACTCAAGAGTTAATTTTCATTTCCTGTAACATTAGATGTAAACATCAAATACAATACTAAGACCATTCAGTACATACAACAATTTCCATCTCAAGTCGCTGAGTCATGCAATATACAAAGACATTACAGCATTGTGTTCAAGAGATGTAAATATTATAACCATACAAGAATATACAATCACACCTATACAGACCAAAGTAAAAATAAAACTTACAAGAAAAATAAATAAATAAATAAACCTGGTCTTTTTTCACCAAGTGCTACAACTGCAAGCCTTTCCTTATCATTTTTGCTGGGAACACTGCAGTGTAACTTGCCATCAAGGCAGTGTGTAGGATGACTAGCTAACTTGGTGGCACTGAAAGATCTCCTTAGGGTGAAAGGGCTGGTTGTGGTAGACCTGCCATACGGCTGAAAGTCTCACTTCTGCTTTCAAATCAAACATAACGACAGATTACTTGAGGGAAAAATAAACAATGGCACCCGGTTTTTTTTTTTTGGGAGTGCCTAATATTATAAATTAGTGATGTATTAATCCAGTTGTTCATGCAAGTTTCTTATTTAAAAACTCAGGTCTACCTTAAAATGCTACATCACATCATTGCTAACAGACTACAGTTCTCCATCTCTCTGGCTAATAATGCCAAGCTCATACCAAATCACACACACCTGCACTCAATCAATTCACAATCACACTGACTGCATTTAAGCACACAATAGAATAGTTTGCTACAAAGCATAAGTTTCTCACCATCTACTAGGTTTAAGGGAGAGTACACGTTCCTTTCCCTCATTCTGCTATTGGTGTCATGGCCATCTACTACCACAAAGGGAACAATGTTAATCTTGTTCTAATTACCAAAACACTGTATAAAAGCGAGATACAGATTTTAGTATTAAATGTTCTTTTGAATATTAACCATTTTGGGCTCCTCCTCTTTCAAGCCCATCAGCAGCTTCTTGTAGCAGGTTAGCTATACTTCTCTCCAATCTGATAGCAGATACACAAGTTGACCACTCCGCCATGCTTTTACAGACCAATCAGAACAGCCAAACTTGCATATTAGAATCCTTCCATCTAATCTTTAATTCATCCTTCAATAAGCCTTTCAATAAATGCTTCATTATAAATGTCAAGGAATCATGAAAAATTAAATTTCTAACAAAATTCCTCCATAACAGGTAATGAAAATAATGGAAGGTTTCATTACTTTTGTTTTAGTTGTTGCCTGAAGTTTAGAAGCTCTTGCGGTGCTCCCGAGATGGTCCCTTGGCAGAAGGGTTCGAGGCAGTCGACTCGTGCTGCATCAAAAGGCAGGTCTTGGCAGAGGATTGAGTTGAGCACTTGTGGTCTTTCAGAGGGAAAGTCCTGAAGCAGAGTGGAGAATTTGTACTGGTCAACCAAAACTCCTGGTAAACAATGAGCTCAGGGTTCTTTTATGGGTTTAATCCTGGTTTTGATCACAGTTCAATACAGAGTAATAAAATCTGAAGTACAAGTTAACCGCACTCATGAACTGGAAAACTAAAACTCAGTACATCATTATGGACTCAATTATCAGTCTCAATATGGTGGAACCGGAGTGATGACTAAAGACAGCTAGCAGTCAGTCAGTTGAGCCTGCTTGTCTGCTTCCTGGCCTCAGCACTGGATTAACAGTGCCAGTGCCACAGTGATTAACTAAGCCACAGACTAGGAGCTATGCCACAAGAATCATCCATGGGATGGATAAGGAAGAACCTTTCCTCCCACTCATTCTTACACTCACCTCTGTGCAGCACAAGTCAAGCCACTGATAAGAGAAAAATAAATTGAGTTTACCACAAGAGACAGTGATGTTTGGCAAAACTGTCTAAAACAGAACATCAAATTAATACATAAAAACCATGACAAGCATTCTGGCTAGGTCAGCTGATGGACTGCATAACAACCCCGGCCCACTTAGCTTCCACATGACAGCCAGGAAATCATTCTATGTGCCACCCACAAAGCCAAGTATGCATGTGGAAAACACTTCCCCAGTAAGAATCTGAAATCTGTAAAAAATAAAAAGGAGATTATCAGAAATGGTGCATATGTAGAAGGTTTAAAACACTTGGCAGGCAGAGCCAAAATAATGTCCAAAACTGTCACAAGGCAAAACAAACAAAATATCATAGAAGACACAGAAAACTAGGTCCTAGACAAGACAATCAAACCAATTAAAAATAAATAAATAAATAAATAAATAAACCCTCACCACAAACTTGGCAAGCAATAAAAAAAAAGGCATTAAAAAAAAAATCAGACACAATCTAATTAAATCAGCCTTAGGATTGAAAAACTAGGTACAGTATAGCACAGTGCATCAATATCTACCACACAATGCTTTCCGTTTAATACTCCTCAGCTCAGGAAGTCCTGGACCATCTGCTTGCTGAGTTCTTCCTGGAAGAGCTTGTTAGAGTCTGGAGACGTTCATGCCGGACGTCCATGAAATACATGGTCTTAGCAATATTTTCCACTTGGAATAAGAAAACACTGATGAATAGGCCGTCTACATTAGGAATATTCTTACCGGAAGCAATTAGCCTCTTTGAGAATCACCCTAAAACCCATTTTAAAATTTGTTACGTTTAACAGCTTATAATACCAATTAGTTGCTATAACATGCATCATACACGTCTACAAGCCAGAGCACTCTTTCATTACACGGAGAAACAAGAGGGAATACATAGACAACTAAGTAGGACTTAAACAGGTACAGCTGGATACGATCAAGATAACAGGAGGGGCAGAGGCATAAGCACAAATGTCACAGTAAGAGACCTGAAAAAACATTGATTAGAAATCTGTGTGATAGCTCACCTAGAACCTGCTTTACTCAAAGATGAAGTTAGTCACTGTGCCAGTGGTCATAATGACCATAACAGTGTACAGAACAGCTGCTCATCCAAATGAGGACAGCCACCATGACTGCTGTGTCCACTCCCCTCACCACTAGAAGTAGAGAAAACAAGAAAAAGAAGATTGGATGATAAGCTCATGGAATATTCTTATTAGTAAAGTCACTATTGATAAAAAGGCAAGATTAGAGGTTTCCAAAGAATGTGGAGAGGAAGACAACCATTAGGGCTGAACTGAAGCAGCGTCCTGACACCAGCAGGAGCAGCATAAAAATGATGGCATTTTTTTTAATGACAGGAAAAAAACATTTATCCATAAAGTTTTTATAAGAAAACAATTCAGGACTTTCATCAAAAAGTTGTGCTTGTAATAGGATCTTTCCTTTTTCAAACCAGGTATTGTAGAATAAAGTTTTGTTCTTGAATCTAACATCCATTTGAAATACGTGTGTAGTGAAAAATTGTGACCAACAAGATAAAATTTGTTTATGAAAGTTCGCTAAAACGAAAGCGAGCATGGACGTATTATATTACAATGAAGAAGAAAATGAAGACCCACACAGACTTGAACAGAAAATAAGGAACACAGTTCCAGATGGAAAAGGGAGTCTTTCAAAAATAATTTAATCCACTTCATCTGAAAAGCAAAGAGAAACAATAAAATTTTATTCCCCTGAAGTGTCATGACATGATTTTTACTCAAGTGAGCTCTAGATTTTCAGAGAAAATTTACAATAATGTTGTCTAATCTACAAATATCCAGTGGTACATCTAACACCATTGCAGGGTAAATAACATGGGACAGAGCTTCAGTTGTTGAACATATTCTACCAGAAATTTCCAGGTCCCTCTGTAACCATGAATTTCATTTTTTTAGAATATTCAGTATAAGGGGATCAAAATTTACCGCTGTCCTCCTCTACTTATCTTTGCAAACCACAATGTCTAGGTGCTTCCTTTCTGATTTCACTGGAATACCGCAATTAGAACCATCTTTTGAAGATCCTACAGGAAGTTCACATTTAAGGATACTTAGAGACATGCCAGAAGCCTCGGAGAAACATCTAATGATGTTTAATACTATGGGAATTTCTTCCTTATTCTTCAGAAATAGTGTTGTGTCATCCACAAGTTGACTAATCAATATGGATTGTCCTCCAATAAAGATTCCTTTTATTTTGCTGTTTTTAAAACCAAGTGGCTAAAAGTGGCTTCATCAGCAAAAGAAAAAGAAATGGTGAAATGGGACACTCTGGTTGAATCCCTCTTCCTATATTGACTCTTCTTATACAAAGAACATAAGTCAGTAAGATAAAAATGTAAATTTTTAATTTTTTTTGTGAGTTAAGACATGGATTAAAAGAAAAGAAGGACTTCAGCATCTTAAGACAATAGAGCTGGCTCTGACCCTTCCTGAACAGACAGAACAGTCTGTGTTTCGTGACCATCGCAACTTGTCATCCAGGTGAACGCCTAGATATGTGTAGGTCTGTAGCATGCTAATGTTCTCACCCTGTTTGGTGACAGTAGCCTTAGGAGATTTCATCCTATGAAAGTCCACCATCATCTCCATTTTTTATCTTGTGTTGTGTTGAAGATGTTTAATAAAGCTGTGGCTCAGCTGACTCCTGTATTCCTCCTCCCTGACACACCCCATCACAGTATCTCAGAGTTATACCTGAAATCTAAGGTGTGGAAAGTGAAGAGGAAGGGAGCCAGAACAGTTTAAGAAAACGATTAAAAAGTTTTCACATATGATTTCTGTTAATGCCTAATTTTAGTAAACTCTGATTTTTAGGACAGATGATTAGCTACTTGTATATTCATCCATTGAGAGAAACATGAATTAAAATGAGATCTTTCTTTATTATAAACTGTCAGCTAAGCTAAATCTTGAATAATTGAGCAAAACATTTTAACTGACATACGGGGTATTAGAATTGAGATATGCCAAGATCACAAAATCAATACATTTACAATAACTTTATCTTCTCAATTCTGCCCATAATACACCAGCATTAATGCATACATTAGCAGAATGCTAGCGTTTTATGGGCAAAATTGCCTTGCATGTAAGAAAAACGAAAGCACATTTGTATTGTTTCATTTTAATTCTGATATACAATTGATACTCTAATTTGTAAAATCTAAAATAAAATTTGGGCTTTTTTTTATTCGTCTAGAAGCAGGTGTAAATAATTATGTGAGCCGTTTAGCGCCATTCACTGAGCACTATCTCACGAGCGCCCTCTAGGTGAATTGCAGCCAATTTCGGTACCACTCTACTTCCATTCCATTTCACTTGATGGATATGATAATACACACAAAACTGAAATTCCACTTCGTTTCCCGGGTCACCTACAACAACAAACCACACACGGAAAGTAAGTCAAAATTTCTCCACAGGACATATGGACTAGTTGAATGTGGACTTATTGTTGAGTCTCTAAAATAGTCATTGAATTAAGTGACTTTTGTAGGTAAAATCAGGTGTTTAACAACCTGTTAAAAATACACAGAATGCAGGAAATGGCATCTAATTCATTAAAAAATTTCTGGAGGAGGACACACAAACCCTACGCCAGTATGTACCCCCCCCCCCTCCCCCCTATTTACCTATTTACATCGGAATAGTTGACAACGCTATATATAAAATAGGTTAACTATGACAAGAATCAGCTATCCAATATGTCTTCTAATTGTGCCGGAAGTAAACCGCTTATGTCCTACACTACTGAAGAATTTCTGAGAATTTCCTCTCTGAAACTTCTGGTTGTGTAGGTGGCGCTCGCGAGTTAGTCCTCGATGAATAGGAGTGAATGTAGCTAAACGGCTGAAATTATTAAAACGACAAATTTTATATACTATCAATTTATATATTATCAATTATATCATGTCAAATATAGTATAAATTATATATGAGAACTGAAATGATTAAATATTAATGTTCTTTCATTACAGGGAAGGCGATAAACCGCTAGCACTTCCGGCCATGTTTCAGGATATACGTCATTGTGGTGCGCCATAAGCCGTAACAATCTGCGTAGACGGGCCTCTGTTGAAAACAACTGCGGCGCGTTAAAACCTTTTCTTTTTGTGTTTTTGGGAAAAGAGCTCCAGCCATGGCGATGCAAGCAGCTAAACGAGCGAATGTAAGTACAGTTTAATCCGTAAAGTTTTACGTTTTGCGAATTGTTTGAGGACTTCCGCTATATAGTTACATTGTTAGCTATCGAGGTAGTTAGCTTGTTAGCTTACTAGCTAGTCACTAACGCGTTAGACTGTTAAATAATGGATGTTGTTAATCTGAAACATAATTTTGCCTGAAGTATCCTGAGCCACCAGTTAAAGAATCTATCAATAAATAAACACGTTATAAGTACAGGGGTACACAAACGTTTGACCCTGTAGTGTAGCTGCTCTGAAAGTCCTTATAGTAGGAAAGGAGCACGACACCTGGGCTGTGTGACAAACATCAAGCCTTCACAGGGATAATTCACACCTTCAGCCTGACAGAGATATAATCATTTAGAGATCGGAAAGAGGATTAATTGTGTTAATTCATCACTAGATCGTTTGATCCGCATATAATGACGTCACAGTCTTTATCCCGGTTTCTCTCCTCAGATTCGCTTACCTCCAGAGGTGAACAGGATACTCTACATACGTAACCTTCCATACAAGATCACAGCAGAAGAAATGTATGATATCTTTGGGAAATATGGGCCAATTCGACAGATCAGAGTGTAAGTTCCCACTAAATGTTTTGAAATAGTTTAAATTGTTTTAATCGTTTTTTTTGTTTGTTTGTTTGTTTTTTTTTTGTTTTTTTTTGTGTCTCAGTAAGATGGTTTTCTCAAGTTCATTTTCTCTCCAGAAAGCAAGCATGTTAATTATAGTCGCATCCTGTTCTGTGGCAGTTTGTTGCTTTGGAATGCATTTCCATGAAATTCAAGAGCTCGAGTCACAAAGGCCCTATTTACACAACTGGTGTTAAAATGCTTCTTGTGTGATCTGATCACAAGCATTAAGTACAGGTTTAAACAACCACCAAGATGTATATCTAGCCTCGGGAGACACAGTGCTGAGGGTGATTACTTATTACCTACCAGTGAGCTTCTGTTGCGACGTAATGTTGTCCACACGTTAATAGTCAGTACAAGATTTACTCAAATTGATTTTATTACCTGTCACCTCAGAGATCCTCATCTTGTTATATTTAATCTATAGAAAGCGTTTTTGAGTTACCATAAGTGACAAACATCAGTCATAAAGCTGTAGGTGGTAGTTGCATCATGGAAGATCTATAATTATTAGTCCTGTCTGACTGTCAAGTTGGTAACTGTTTAAGGCCTGTGTGTTCCACATCCCACCTTCTTTACTGACTATAAAACAACCAGAAGGAGTAACACCAGATATTATATTTAAGAATGCTATTAAAGTTTATTTTATTATAATCATACAATTAAAATAAACTTAGAATCCTGTATATCCCATCCAGCTTGCAGCGCTGATCAGGGAGAAATGGGCGTGGCCAGACGCGTGTATCAAGTGTCATGTACATGTCGTCATTACAGCAAAAAATAGCAGAAGCTGGTAGTGAGTTGGCCGTAGCTGCTGGTCTGTACCATTACTGTTTAGTCCTTTTTTTTTTTTTTTTTTTAAATTACCTGTTATTACGGTCCAGAATATATTAATATATTAGTATTATAATTAGGATAACCCTAACAAGTTTATATCTAACCTTTTTACAGATAAAAGATTTTTAATAAAATGATAACTACACATGCGTGTTCTCTGTGGTTCACAGCAGCTTATCAGATTGTTGTATGCTAAACAACACGCTGTTTTCTTCATTTAAACCCTCTTCATGTTTGGAGAGTTGGTGTTTACGTGGGTTTTTTTTTTGTTTGTTTGTTTTTTTTAATCTGAAGAAACCTTTTGCTGTTAATCCACCTGGCAAAAGCTTGGTTCAGTGTAAACAAGATCATTTAACAGCAGTAAATCGTGTGCTTGCAGTGGGAACACCCCAGAGACCAGAGGAACCGCCTACGTAGTCTATGAGGACATCTTCGATGCGAAGAACGCCTGCGATCACCTTTCTGGGTTCAACGTTTGCAACAGATACCTGGTGGTTTTGTACTACAATGCGAACAGAGTAGGTTTGATTTACCTGTGAAGTATAACCTCCTCCGCACTTCAGCACTAATCTGCTGTTGAGCAGTAATGTTTATGGAGATGTGATGTGTGTGCAGTCTTCAATTACCATGTTTATTTTTCTTCCCCTCTTTCAGGCATTCCAGAAAATGGACACAAAGAAAAAAGAAGAGCAGCTGAAACTTCTCAAGGAGAAATACGGCATAAATACAGACCCCCCGAAGTAACACGCTCTCAAAGTGAACCCTTTTACAGAAGAATGAAAATAAACCACACCTTATGTACAGCTAGTTTACCTTCACCTTTCTGTAAAACACTGAGCTGTTAAGACTTTTTTTCCTGTTATAAAGCTTTTTATTTGTACAAGTGATGGACCACTGGATGGTTATTTTGCATTTCTTACCCAGACATTTGGATTGAAATGGCTGTGTAATTGGGTTTTATTGTGAATTAATGAATAAATCATGTCCATCATGTTGGTGGAACGTTTAAAGCTCTGCGTTAAACCACATCAAACAACCACCTAAATAAGTCTGGTCTGAAGCTTTTACTGCTTTAGATTTTCATTGCTTTTCATACAGGTCCTGCACACTTTACTGTTTGTCCTGCTATAACACACCTGATTTAAGCTAATTAACAGTCCTTCCTGAGATGAAGTGGGTGTGTTGGAGCAGGAGACGGGGTAACTCCAGGGTTGCTGGATCATAGAGGATTAGCTAAATTGACTCAGGTGAGTTAAATGAGGCAGAAAGTTGGCGTCTGACCTCGACGTTGGGAGAGAAGAGCCGTTCATTTCACACTGCACTCAGCTAACCTCTGAAAACATGAGAACCATGCATGTCTTTTAAATATTATTCTCAATTTTTAGAGTGGTTAAGCCTGCTGCTCTCCCTGAAACATCAGTTAATCTAACCACAGGTAAAATTTGGGGTGTGGCTTTTAGATGCTCCTACAAAACCAAAGCAACTTCGTTAAACCTACACAAGTCACAGTAGTTATGAGTATACAGGCTAGACAGTTTTATAATCTTTTACATTTAATAAAATGGACAAAAAAAATCAAGTTAAGAGTTACAAAGCATTAAGCCATATAAGTAATATAAAATCATACATTTACTAACAAAAAAACAAACAAACTATAATTACACCTCAAACTACAAATAAATCTTTAAAACATCTAGCTGGTTCAATTCATCTTTCTGCTGAAATTAAATGCATGTCTCTGAGCTACGCTGCTTAAATAGTAATGAATTACTGTAGTTTTAAAGGAACTCCTCTTCAAACTCTGCATTGGTTAATATAATTAAACCAGTTGCTTACTTTGATGCATTACAAAATGAACATTTCAAAGGTGGTAGAGGATCGAACCCACTTACAGGCCATCAGTTTACAGTGAACTACTCTATACCAAGAATAATTTTAACTGTAGCATGTTAAAAGTAATTTCACTGTAAAATGTGTCAATACAAGTGTGCTAGGAGGAATCCATTATAAAATGGACATTTCAAATTGCTAGACGGCCAAACTCACCCTCATCAGTTCAGTGAGCTACTCTATGCTCTCAAAGATGAATTAATTTCATGGCAGAATTTTACAGTAATTTCAGTTCAGAGTCACGTGACGAATTCTCTCACGAACACTCCGAGATCCTGTGAGATTTAGCTGCTGAAGGGATGGAAGGATCTTCTACACAAAATGAAAGGTTAAAATTAGAAACAGCACTCCCTGTCTCGGTGCTAATCCATGGAAAGTATTTTAGCTACCACCACTCTGCTTCCAAAACACGTCTTGACAGAGTCAGATTATAGTGAAGTGACACCAGGTCGCAGCTGCAGCTCTTTTTTTGTTTGCAGACACCAGAGTTGTCTGTATGAGATGGTGCAGCACTACAGATTTACCAGAGAGCTCACTGGTAGAGAAGTGAGTTTTCTATATGATGCAATTTTACAGGTCTATTTTTTTCCATAAAAATCAAGACAATAAAGTAATCCGTAAGTGACCTTTAAAGGATTAATATTCTCCTAAATATGAAACTTGTTTCTGTGAGGCAGCAGCACAGCTTTAACCTACACTA
>JAQQZR010000183.1:0-16272 GCA_030068235.1 Notoglanidium macrostoma | reverse complement strand
CACACACACACACACACACACACACACACACACACACACACACACACACACACACACACACACACACACAGACAGCTGTACTCTCTGAGACATCACTAAAGGAGTGCATATGATAAAGTATGTATTGAATCCATCTCTGCACTTCATTCACATCACTGTAGTAATTGAATTCAATAATTCACTGATGCATCAAATCAAAGTGCTGTGGCAGTAAAGACATATGAAGGCAGTGTGGTAGTTCTGCTGGGTTGGGAAGGCAACCTATAGTTTTGGTTGAAAAGAAACTGGCCTACGTTTTACTCAGCTGTGATACATCTTAGCTTTTATCCCAGTTGAACTTATAATGATTTATATTGATATTGTGAAATTAAATCACATTACACTTCCCTGATCATATCACTTAAATCAATAATGCTTTATAATTCTGATGGAGTCTGTTTGTTTGTTTTATATGTTTTTAAATATGCCAATCTTCATTTTAAAAGTTAAAGTCTTAAAGATCTTAAAGACACTTAACATGTAATGCTATTTTTCTGAATAATCTACTGTAAGGAATTGCAGGGAAGACTGGCAAGGATTATAATTTAGTCTGTATGAAAAAACCTACTAGTGAAATACACACAAATGTTACTGGACAATAATCAATATACTCTGGCAAAATAGTGCAAAAAAAAAGCCATGTACTGTTCTGTATTACACTGAGCCATGTCTTCTACAGCATGTTTTCACAAGCACGTCTGAAATTACACCTCTGCTTAGTTTTACTGTGTTCAATGACAAACCAGCACTACAATATATTTTAGAAATCAAAGTCTTTAAAAAAGAATAACAATTATATGATGGTGAAACAATTTAATTATATAAAAGAACTAGATGAGAATAAATGCTACAATCAGGTCTGTAAGCATTTCAGAGTGTTGCCTCTGTACACCACCACACTGGATTTGAAATGAAGCCATCAAGATATGATTGAAGTGTAGACTTTCGGCTTTAATTCAAGGAGTTTAACATAAATATTGCTCTTTAGCAACAACAGCCATTTTTACATAGTCCCTCCATTTTCACAGGCTGAAAGGTAATTGGACAAACTAGCATAATTACAAGCATAATTTTTAATTCTTGGATGCAAATCTTTTGCGTCAATGACTGCCTGAAGTCTGGAACCCATCAACATCACCAAACACTGAGTTTCTTCCCTTAAGATGTTTTTCTAGGCCTTTTACCACAGCTGCCTTCAGTTTCTGCTTCTTTGTGGATCTTTCTGCCATCAGTTTTGTCTTCAGTAGGTGAAAAGCATGCTAAGTTGTGTTGACTGATTTGGCCATTTATGAACAATTCTTTGCCTTAAGAAGCTCTTGGGATGGTTCCGTGGTATGCTTCTATCAGTTTTGCAGCATTTGACTGAATCTGAGCAGAAAGTATAGCTCTATATACTTCAGAATTCATCCTGCTACTTCTATCAGCAGTCACATCATCAATAAACACCAGTAACCCATTTCCATTGGCAGCCACAACATACCCATGGCCTCCATGTTTGACAGATTATATACTTTCAATCATGAGCCTTTCCTTTCGTTCTCCATACTCTTCTCTTCCCATCTCTTCCCATCTTCCCATCAAGATAATCTTGGTTTGTCCTGTCCAAAGAACCTTGTTCCAGAAATGGGCAGGCTTTCTAGCTAAGTTTAATATGATCGATCTCTTCCTGGATGTAACCAGTGGTTTGCATTTTGAAGTAAATGTATTTACTTCATGAAGGCATTTCTTGATTGTAGACTTTGACAATAATATACTTACCTTCTCAAGAGTGTTCTTGACTTAGCTATATGTTGTGAAAGGGGTTTTTCTGCACCAACAAAAAAGTCCTGTGATCATCTACATTGGTTGTCTTCTGTGGTCTTCCAGGCCTTTTGGTGTTGTTGAGCTCACCAGTGCAATCCTTCTTTTTAAGAATGTACCAAATTGTTTCCATCTTTCGGATATATGTAAATGTAGGTATCACCCATTGCACTAGCTAATCAGGTAGCCAGCAGCTCAGCTACCTCTGATGCTCTGTGTACATACTTCTCTACTTCTGTATGTCTGTAATTTCATAGCAGAGACTATGATTTAATAGAGGTTTAATAATTGTACTGATGACATCACGATCCCAAACGAGTGTCTTGATAGCCAAGCAAATAACACCGCCATCCGTGGACTCACATTTTACACCGGCTATCTTGTTCCTAACCTAGCACTGTACGGTGTTGACCCGGCAACCCTGCAGCCGCCGTGTTTTCTCAGTGAAGAGCCATATGAACCAAACATTTCAGTTCTACATTTATCTTTATATATAACATTTAATATTTATATTTATACATAGATTTATATATTTTTAGGTTTACTTTGACATGTAATTTTTACACTCACATTTAACATTTAGATTTAATTTTTATATTTCTCTTCATGTTTTAGATTTACTTTCACATTAAACATTTACATATAAAAACACTAAAAGGGTACATTGTTTTGTGCCTGAATTTATCTCTACATATGTGAAAATTGTGCTAAATTATGAAAAAAAAAATGACACCTATAAAAACATTAAACTATTTTTTACAAACGGCGCCCCATATGTCGGGTATAGGCTACATAATAAAAACATGAGTCAGAAGAAAGGCTCGGTTCACTTGTTTGCACCTGAAACCCCGCCGTCCTCCACACCCTCAAACAGGTGCAGCAGCTCGGATTCGCTGACGCAATGAAAAAAGGTGTCCGCGTTTAAACACCTGCCTCCACCCTACAGACGCGCACTACATAGGCTATGAAACAGTGGTTTAGACGCCATGTGTAGCGCACTCTCATATCCGGTAGGTCGCTGTTTGGGATCACACTCCGGACTCTCGCCCAGAGGAGGAGTTCCGCACTTTCTGTTTGAAGCATTCTGGGAGAGACAGCGATGTGTCCGAGTGGGCAGCCAGCAGAGGAGCCAAATTATTAACTAACTTTTACCTCCACCACTTCACTTTGTTGTTTCAAAATGGTAAGTGACAGGAATGGATATTTTTCCACACTTAAAGCGCAGGTTAGTCGCTAGTGTTTCTGTGGGTGCTTTTATTTCCCTGACTGGAAAGAGGCAGGTCGCTAGCTTGCACCTGTCCCGACCAGGTACCTGTTTACGTTCAACTTCCGCCTTCATTTAGCCGCAGATTTACTCATTATTTGGCGGAAATGAGTCATTTAATATCTACAGAGGGTGAATAAATAAGCATTAAGTAACAATTCTGAGTTTGTTTTAATGTTCTGACCCTGTGCCTTTACTTAGTACAAGTAATAAGCTAGTTCGGGGAAAACGCTTCCTTGAAGTCAGCACTTTCTCGCAAAACTGGTTCCATCATTTACAAACCCACCTGCAGAGAGAGGGTGCCATTACTACTGCTATGTCCTTCACTCACCACGTTTATCTCAGGGTTTTTATTTGTCCTTCATCACTGTTAAGTTGATCTGCGACTCTGCAGAATCTCGTAGTGTGTGTTTCTAATGAAAAGATTTTCAATGACGTGACGCCTTACTGTGAGGCTTTTTAAACCCTTAATAACCTGCTATAATAATAACATTCAACAAATAATAACCTGTTATTGTTACTGCAGGTCTCCCGAAACCTGGTTCTGTCTTATTTTATTGCGAAACATTTAAAGGTGCTTTGTGTGATTGGAAAGAAGCAGACTATGGCCAAAAGTTTGTGGACACTTTTTTTGATTCCTTTTTGATTGATTCCTTCCTTGTCTGTTATAATGCGCTCCACTCTTCTTTTTCCACTAGATGTTGGAGCGTGACTGTGGGGATTTGTGTTGGTTCAGCTGTAAGAGCATTAGTGAGGTCAGACACTGATGTTGGGTGAGAAGGTCATGGACTCAGTCAGTGTTTCAGTTCCTCCAGTGGGCTTGAGGTCGGGTCTCTCCAGTTCTTCCTCTCCTGACCATGTGTTCATGAAGCTCGCTTTGTGCCCAGAGGCGCGGCCATGCTGGAACACGACTGGGCTTCTTAGATCCACTGAAGAGAAAACATAATGCTACAGAATGTAAAGTCATTCTAGACATTTGTGTGCTTCCAGCTTTGTTGCTGTAGTTTGGGTTAGAACCACATACGGCACAGACGGTCAGGTGTCCATATACTTTTGGCCATATAGTGCAGTAGCTGGCTTGATTTGTTACTTCTGGTTATTACGCTTAAGTACAAATGTTAAATATAGGTTATGATGCAAGTAGATTATTATTATTATTATTATTATTATTATTATTAATCAAACATGATTGTTCTTAAATTTAGATTCAGCACACCTCATCATACATGATGACAACTATTTGTGTGCACATTTTTTACATACAGCACACATTTTTCCTCCCTCAGCAGAAGAAAGTGAGTCGTCCTGTTTCTCTGGACACTTTGTGTACTACACTTAACTTTTACATCATCTGCTATCCTTAACATAGCGAAGTACACTGCAGTTACATCTTATACACGGTTGTCAAAGGCTTAAGTCAGCTTCACACTGTATGATTTGACCTGATTTTGCAAATAAGGTGAGTGAGTTGAGAGCAACATCTGATTTAATGGCATTGTGACCAAAGACAGCCGGCTACAAAGTTTGGCAGTGAAATGTCAACATTTGAGCGCTGCTATGACGGTTATCTGAATGACGCTATTATGAGGATGTCCGCAACAGAGCAACGTTGCTAGTTCGTATCCCACTAATGCTACAGCCATCTGAGAACCGGAGCTGAAGAGAACAAAATTGGCCTCATGCTCTCTCTCACCTGTCAATAAATATGACACAAGCCAGTCATGTGAGCTCATGCATACGGAAGTGGGCGGGTAGCGCTTTAATCTGAGTGCCATCCTCCTGATACTGCATGGGCAGCAGTTCAAAACGATGCATGGCGCAGAGGAAGCACATTACAGCCTTCGCCCTGCCTGGCTGGTAGTGGTCATGTGATGGGGAGAGCTGGCTGGTGGGCGGGAATTAGGGAGAACTTCGGGGGAAAGAAAAAACACCCAAAGCCCATTTTGAAATGTTATAGTTTACACGACTCCATCTACCTCTCTCTCTGTCTATTTATCTCTGTTTATCAAATTTTTTTTAACTGCAGGTCTGTCATTAGAGGATCTTCATGATATAATCTGACAGGAGAACATGTCATCACCCAGTCTGTACAGTGTGACAAGTAATAATCTTAAACGGCAACTCATAGGTCCAGCTTCAACTTGTCAATTAGCTGTTATGCTTAAGATTCTGAGCTCATGAGAGAACAGTGCCATTAAGGTTAAGCTTGAACGGTGCTTTGGTTTCTTCAGTGGCTTATTTTCTTCAGTAATCCTATGCAGGTATTTGTGTGTTTATTATAATAAATGATTGGAGGAGAAAAAGCCACTGCATGGGCAGGTGGATGTAAGCAGTAATCCTGAAACAGCAGGTGCGCGTGCGCGTGCGCGTAATAGAGGGAAATTGAGTTGAGAACATAACAGTGCAGGAAATTTATCTTGTAAACCTGCAGCCAGGATGAGACCGACAGGGAAACACATCCTTGAAGTCAGAGTGTGGAGTTTATGATGTGGTGCTCATCTGACTGCTCCACAGCATCTTGTATGACCATTCATTACGCTGGGTATATGCCTGCATGTCTTTCCAGCTTTTACTCACACTATTGTCTTCTTCACTAGAGCCAAAGTTTACAGACAACACAGACGCACCTATTCAAATCGCTTACATGTGGGCAATTTGTTTATGCTTCTAGGATTCCGAGCTCTTTGTAGTTAAGCGAGGGAAAGTTACTAAGCCAAACTTCTCTTCCATGGTTTCATAAATATATTAGTGCCTGGTGGTTGTAAGGTCCTATCTCCTTTTTTTTTTTTTTTTTTTTCTTTTCACGGTGAGACCGTGATGTCCGTCGCAGTTTTGCACAAAATAGAAGCGAAATTGCGAACTAAAAAAAACGAGTACTGGAAAAACGTGAATTTCGAAAAACCTCTCAAACATCATTTTGCTTTCGCATGAGTTGGTTGTGCAGACAATCCGGTCTCATCAATTTTTCGTGAAATTGAAATGGAAACATTTTTTTGCATTTAAGTCACATGACATATAGAGCAAATGGAAACACTACCTTTCTGAGAAAAGAGCCTTCTGTAAGAGCTACCAGGAGAGGAGACGCTACCAGGAGAGGAGACGCTACCAACTACCAGGAGACGCTACCAACTACCAGGAGACGCTACCAGGAGAGGAGAGGAGACGCTACCAGGAGAGGAGAAACCCGAACTTTAATTGCATAACATCACTCAGTGCAGACACAGTCCATTCACAATTATGTTTTGTCGATATTTTTAAAATATCTCTTCTATTTTGTGGAAAACTGTAATGGCAACTCGGCTTGAGTGATGTTCTGTGTTTAGAACTGTGTTTTCTCCTCCGCTGATAGTTTCTTCTCTCCTGGTAGCTCTTACAGAGGGCTCTTTTTTCAGGAACGTAGCGTTTCCATTTGCTCATCATGTCATGTGATTTAAATGCGAAAAACGTGTTTCTATTTCAATTTAGCAAAATATTACTTTATCGACTCGTCTGAAAAACCAACTCATGCGAAAGTAAAAACTTTTTTTTGTGCTATTTGAGTTTATATTGCATTACTTTTTCTGAAATTTTGGAATGATATATTGAGCTTTTTTAAACTATCAAACTATTAACTGAGCAGTTTAATGGAAACACGGCTTTTGTCTGTACGTGCCATTCATTTCTTCTTACTTCCTCGTTAGTCCTCGAGCCGGGTGTCTCGTCTTCTCTGTCCAGGCATATCTCGGTTTGAAAACCTTTGATTTTAGGTATTTATTTGATTGACATGCTGTTATACTGCTCCAAAACTGTATCAGGATTAAATGTATAAGAAACGAGTTCTTTTGGCACCTTCCATGAAATTTTGGAGCTGATTCATGCGGCATTTTTAAAACACTGGCAGCTGTGAAGTAACTTATTTAGTTAAACGCACTCCGTGAATGAATAACCATGGAGTGCTCTTGATTTGCTTTTTTTCCTGAAGTTTAGCTTCCTGACTAACAGAGTAACAAATAATTAACACTGCCCCCTCCTCCACCCTGCCCCAGGCTGCAACGTGTAGGTTATGTGTAGGGGGGCTGTGATATTTTAGTAACTACATAAAAAAGTATGCATTTAGAGAAGAACAGTCTTCAGTTTTTTTTTCTGCTAACAGGATATCGTTTATTCATCCACCTTCAGTAAGCATGCTGTTCTGCTGAGGGTCACAGTAAATCCTAACCTGTGCTTTGAACACTGTGCTGGAGGCAGAAACACACCCCAGATGGGATTTCAGTCCGTCACAGGGCACCATGCACACTCATTCAGTCTGTAGCCTGTCCACCTGCAGACATGTATTTAGGAGGAAACCAGAGATCCTGGAGGAAATGTTAAAGAGTGTAACCGAGCTCAGGGTTACAGCAGGGACCCTGGAGCCGTGAGGCAGCAACGCTCCCCGCTGCACCACCGCGCCACACCAGCGGGTTTTCACACACGGTCCAAACAATTGTTTGCTTGAATCATCTTATCGTCTAACCGTGAGCGTAACCACGGAGTCCTGCAGTGAGGCCCGAACATTTTCTGTGACCAATATTAAGGGAAAAGCGTGTAGACCGACATCACCGCGCCATTAAAACTTCTTGAAACAGAACTTCTTCAGTGTTCTTTTATTTATTTCTCAGCTGTGACAGAGTGGTGGTGGTCGATTGTTATAAATGGCCTCCTATCTGCAGATTCACCACACAGCTGTCAAAGTCTCCTGCTGCCTGTATGGACTAGATGAAGAGGAATTGCCTATGTGATTTATTGTCCAGTTTCTGAACTACTCCAATCAGCCCTTCCTGCACCAACAGCCATGCCACGGATAAAGTCACAAACGTCACGTTTTCCTCATTCTGATGTTTATGGACATTAACCGAAGCTCTGCGATGACGTTATGTGTCGAACAGGCGTTCCTAATAAAGTGCACAGTGAGTGTATGTTTACCAGATTTCTTATAAAGCGAGTATTTGGATGAGATTATGCTATACCATGAGACATTTTTCATTAGTTTTTCTGAAGAAGGAAGTGAAACCTTTATGATTTTTTTTCCCAAAGTAACTCCAGGGTTGTTTCCAGCCTGTAAGCTTTGTTTTTCACTTTACCAGATGTTTCCCAGCACCTCGGTGTGCTTAGTCAGCGTTTACAGGCCACAATGCTGCGTTATCCACAACTCGCCAGACGGCGACGGTTTACTTACTATAATAAATCCGAAAAATGTGTCTTCTAACGAGTCACGATATTGGGTTCACAATTTGATTTTCCTACAGTAGTTGTTCAATTAAATGAAGAAAAGTTTGTCACCAAAGAAAGCTCAACATTTAATTGCTTAAATATTACTAACTTAAATATTACTTCTGTTAAATAAAGAAAATGCTTTTTTCATTTGCTTAATAACCAACAATAATATTTACAACATTTATAAAAGTTAGTGTAATAGCTTGTTAACTAAAATAGTGCTTTTATTACAAATGAAAAAAGTTCATAAATAGGCCTTCACTATATATAATAACCATTCATGAACATTTGTGAAGCTGGTAAACATAAAACAACCACCTCCATTTACTTCTCTTTTCTTTGGCTTGCAGTAGTCTGTAAAAAGCTAGCTCCGATTTCTTGTGGACTCTGTTTTTACAGTCAGTCGCGTCATATGATGATGATTTACTTATACTATGTTGTGATATTTGTTTAGACGGTTCTTAATTTAAAAGTATAAAACAGAATGATTTCTCATTATGCATCTTTCCTGTTCATTGTGTGTGCGCTTGTTGTGTGGATGCATTTTCCACTGACCTTTAGATGCCAAGGGAAGCTATTTAAATTTAAACCTTGTGCTGAGCTAAAACATGCTCCTTGCTGTTCCTATTCTGAGAACTTAATTTTCACCAATACCTGTGTTTATAGCTTTATTTATTTGGCAATCTCTTTTCTTTTTTGTCTTTATGCGGTGTGTCGTGTAGATGCGTTTTCTGTTGCTCTTCAGTCGCCAAGGGAAGCTTCGGCTGCAGAAGTGGTTCCTGCCGCTGAACGAGCGGGAGAAGAAGAAGATCATACGGGACATGACCACCATGGTGCTGGCTCGAAAACCACGCACGTGTAACTTCCTGCACTGGAGAGATCTAAAGATTGTTTATAAGAGGTGAGGAGGATCCAGCCAGAAACGCAATAAATGATTCCTGCACTGGCTTTGCTTTCAAAAGGTCTCTCAATATATATATATATATATCATTTTTTTTCTGTCAGTCTCTCCTCTTTTCATACTTCTGTGTTTATGAATGCAGAAGCATGAGTTGTTGTGTGTATTATGGTGAGATAGTGAACAATGACAGTAAGTACAACTCTCTATTACTGCAGTGACCGTAAATGCACAAATAATTCAAGCTAACTCATTTCCCACCATCGTGCTTGTGAGAAAGAAATGGCTTTTCTATTCAGTGGGATGAGGGAGAGCATTTTAAGAGGCAACATGTACACCTGTAGCCAGTATTGTAAAGAATCTGACTACTCAAATCCCAATGGCTATAAATGCCTAGAGCATGAGGCTCAATCTGAATGGCCAGATCAAATATCTGTTGTCCCGCAAAATGTTTTTGAGAAACTCCGATAAACCAGCAGTGTGTGTGGGACCTGATCTTGCTGCAGATCACAACTGTGCTCTTTCTTCTCTCACTACTATACATGCAGTGGGGATGAAAGTCTATATCCACTTCATTAGCAACTGCGAAAGGCTTAAATGAGTTAAATGAATGAGCTAGCTAGCCAAGTGTGAAAAATATGCTTCGCTACTTACTGCTTACCTTACTTCAGGATCGACTGTTGACCAGCTTCTCCTGTTCACGGTCACTCATGCGTTTCAGTATCTATACAGTATAAAGTGGCAGTCGGAAAACTTCTATTCGTTACATATGAGTTGACATCTGACCAATCATAACCATATGTCTTTGTTGAACATCCCATTCCAGATTTAGTTTTACTTTGCTGTTAAACTTTCCTCCAGTCTTCTGGGGTGGTTTTTCAGTTAATTTTGGAGCATGGCTGTGATTTTCACCCATTCAGATGCAAGAGCATTAGTGAGATCAGGCACTGACGTCTGGTGAGGAGGCCTGCGGTGCAGTTGGTGTTCCAGTTCATCCCAGAGGTGTTCAGTAGGGTTGGGGTCAGGGCTCTGTGCAGTTCTTCCACTCCAACTTTGGCAAACCATTTCTTCATGAAGCTCACTTTGTGCATTGGTATGCTGGAACAGGTTTGGGCCCATTCGTTCCAATGAAGGGAAAAACGTAATGCTGCAGCATGTAAAGGCATTCTACTGTAGACAAATGTGTGCTTCGACCTTTGTGGCTGAAGTGAAGTGAAGGCCCACATGAGGGTGTGAAGGCCAGGTCTTTCACAAACTTTATTGTACATTCACAACACTGTATTGTGGTGGTATAATAGCTGTGCTTTGACTGCTGGTTGGTTAGTTGGTTGTTCAAGGCTAATGCTATCGTGCCCTTTACAGAAGTGCGTAACTTCAAGATGTTGCTCAAATGGCTGATGTAAACCACTTTGGACAAAAGCATTTCTCAAATCTGAAATTGGGAACATAATATCAACAAACACTGTATAGGTGGAGTCATAATCCAGTTAACTAGTAATCCAATTTAGCGTTTTCCATGAAGCCAGTTCAGAACTTCACAATAATGGCAAAGGCTGACATCATGGTTGGAAAAAACACCATACAAACAAACCACTAAGAATCTTTGCTTTTTTTTCCCCTCAGAGCTGACAATTATCCCTTCATATCCCACACAGCCTGCTCTTTACACTATTGTCCTCACCACAGACACACATTATGACCATCACTGCTCTCACTTGTGGCTGTCCCAGGATGAACTTAGCATTACTATGCTTCTATGACCTTATTTCAATGAGTGGTTTTGTATTCTAATGGATGAGTAGTTTTCTGTATTTACAGTCTTATGTTTCCTTGTACGGTGAAGTCGAGTCGGTGTTTCAAAACCGAAATAACAGTAATGTGCAGTGCAGTGCAAAGCCGTTTCCATGTGTATGGATGTGGATGGTAGCTGTTTTAACTGTAGACAGAAAGCACCGTATTATTTCTACAAAGTTCTCTAGAGTCTTCCTGTGTTTGTTGCCTCACTTGCTGCTTTATCTTAATAGGATTTCTGCTCCATTGGCGCTTTGAACTAAGAAGGGGAATTCGAAGGGGAATATCACGAATAGGGTTGAATTTGTTGCAAAGGCAGGTCCAGTCCAGCCAGCTTTGACCGTTAAAAGGATAGTCGTGCAGGGTGTGAGGTCCAATCTGGTTCATCCAGGTTCATTCTGGGTACCTTTAACAGGGACGGTGTCTCTTTTGGTCAGTGGCTAATTATCATGCTATTCTGGCTGAATATATTTCAGTTTGGCTATATATTTTTCTGAAGGGCAGTATTTTAGAATGAGTAATTTGGCTAATAAGATTGTGATTTGTCTAAGACTTTGCACAAGCTAGCTCTAAACGGTAACCAGGTTGAAATTCCAGCCTTATACATATAGATTCAAAGAACAGACCTACTATCAGTTGAGGTGCTGACATGAAATCACCATCACCTCCCTGTTCAGTGTGGTGTAAGCGTTTCCCCGTTTCAAAGTTATCTTTTTATCTCATGCCCTTTGTAAATGATGATTCTTTTTCAAAAGCAAAGATCCTCAAATCAAGATTTCAAGCTGGGTCCCATATTAGGTTTCCTAAGGTTATCCAGGATGAACCTGGGTGCTGATTAGGACAGCCCAGGATAGCATTTACTCTTTTAGGTTCAAAAAGTATTTTTGACCTAAATTGGGCCAAAAAATGTAATTTTTCCCAGTTTTCATGCTCCTCTTAACAAAAAGTGAGAATCAAATATCAAAGTGTGGTTGTACTGTTCATATCCTATTGTTCTACCAAGTTAAAGGCAAGTTGGTGACTGTGGCTCAGCCTCTATCCACGTAGAAACAAAAGCAGAATAAATGGGATAAAACATTGATGTATGTAGTTCTCAAACATGCAAGAAATACTTTTGGGGTTTTCTGCAATAAATTGAGCACATTACATTGACTTGATTTGAGTCCTTGTTCTTGGTTGATGTTGGTTCTTGGTACAAGTTGAAATCAATTAGCTGAGGTTCTGCTTCTCCCCTAAGAGAGGTAAATGCAGAAAATAGCTGAAATATTCCTGTTTGTTTTAATTGACAACCAATTTACTCTCCACAATGGAGTTGGTTCCTCAGAAAGATTGCATACCAGAGAAAGGTCCCTTATATCACATCTGTCAAACCTATTGTCACTTCGTCACGCTGATAATTTAGTCTGAATGACAAACATATGATAATCAGTGCACTACACATTATAAGTTGCAAGTTCCAGGTTTGTTAGAAGTTTTGAATGGCTTGATTGGAGGCTAATCCCAGGATTTCCTAGACTATAAAAACATTTATATATGCCCTAGCAGTAGGGAGGACCAATTGTACAACTGTTGCCATGTAAAATCAACATAGAAATGTGTAAACCTGGCCTGTGTTGATTTCTCAGAACAACTTTGGTCAGTTGCTTCTATAAATGAGCAGGTAAAGACTTCCTTGGCTTTATAATTTTGTTGATGCTTGTTATTATGTGATGGACAGGATATGACCTGATATCTGGTGCAGCTGATTTTCATTCCAACATTTTGAAAAAGGAGGCTTAGGATTGATTTTTCCTTGTGAATTCCTAAGCCTCTGAACCAAGGTGTTGCCAGAATATCATGTGTGTTTAAAGACGAAACCTGTGTGTTTTTTACCCACTGTTCCAGGGATAAAAATAGGATCACGGTCTACTTTACCAGCTTCATTGTAGAACTGTTTATTCGCTTTCAAAGAAAGATGAGTCATTTTTGTCATAATTTACCTCTCGTTATGTTCAACTCTCTGAAGCCAGAAATTCAGGCCCAAATATGATGACCGCTACAGAAGTATCACATAACTGCAAAACTAGAATAACAGGAATCAATATCACATAACATTATAAAGCTTTAATATGCAAAAACACGTTTACAGCAGCAGAGTCATAATATAATCAAATAGCAATGTGAGCTTAATCTGACTACTGTATAAATAACTACACATCCAATAACAAAACTAATCTTACTGAACTTTATATGCACTAAAAAGAAAGAAAGAAAGAAGATTAGCTAAGAACTGCGGTCAGGTTTAAGGGAAGGTAAATAATACACTTGCACATTCTGTCTTTCTCCTGTGAAGATTTTTTTTTTTTTTCCGCTTGCTTTGTCAAAGATGTTTACATCCATACATACATATGTTAAAAAACCTTGGTGGACTCTCTACATTGAGTTCAATGAGGGGAAAGACCCTGATGAAGAGAGTGATGTGATGTTACTTTTAGTCCATCTGGGTTTCCTGTATCTGTGGAGATTCATGCTTTTCTGAAGTTTGACATCATGCACGAGCAGTCAAGTTTGGACACAGTGTGTGAAATATATATTCATCAACCTTAATGACATTTTGCTAAAAGCTTATGTTATATTATACATATGTTTATGTAATATTGTTAATAAGGCAAATGTACAGTAAATAGTGAACTGAATGCTTATATTTGGATTAAAACATTTAAGTTTTTAATGGTCTCAACAGCAAATCGTTGGTCAGGAAAATTAGCAAGAATGAAACAAACAGCTAAAGTAAATTGGTGTGGGTGTTTTTCCCTTGATTTACTTTAAATGTTGAAGTCTTGTGGGTAAACTTGCAGATGGCTTTTTACAAAAAGAAGAGTCCATGTTGTTCCACTCGATGTTAAAGTCTTCAAACAGAAGAGATTTTGGAAAGTTTTGAACCCTCAGACAAGTTATTTTCTATTTTATATCATTTAAACATAAATCTTTTCATGATTTTCTCTTTGCGTACCAGAAGACTATGTAAGTGAGTTTTCCCCCCAACTGAAACAACGAGCATTGATGAGCAAAAGAAGGCCGAGGTCTCAGGAGTGCTTTTTTAAGTTCCTGTTCATTTTCTGCCCAGTGATCTTTGTTGAGATCATTAAAAGCTTAATGTTTTGCAGTATTGGGTTTGCCTCATTTTTTTTGCCCAGGAGTGTATGTGAAGCTAGACACAGAGATGTAAATACAGGGCAATCCCAGTACAAGTCCATTTGGTTTTACTCGCACTCAAGTGACCCAGGAAGAGTTTCTATTGTATGTGAAGACACATTCAGGTTCAGAGACATTTCCCCTGGCTGCTCAGAAAACCTGCCCTCCGCTCAGAGAAGCTCATGTTGCTATAAACCAGAACTCCTGCTTAATGTGGGGACTCACAGATGGCCTGATTCATTTATTTGAAGTTAGTGTGGGTGGTAGTTTATTTGCACAGCGGAAAGCTCTCAGGATGTGGCTGAATGAGTGAGTGACCCATATGTCTAGCTTTCAGATCGTGCTGTTCAGTCACATTTAGCATACCATTGGTACAACCGTCTAAGCTTTCATACTATGACCACGAGTTACGGTCCTGACAATATTGTAGCATTCTGTGACTGAGATAGTTAGTGAGTATAGTTAGCCCTGCTCGCTGGTGAGGATGGACTGACCTTCATCTCTCCCCTGTCAGTCATCAGCATGGCATTAAATAATAGTAGCTAATAGCTGGGAATTTGTAACAGCTACGTTTGTAGAAATTAGGATAAAGGGATTTATTATTGATGATTGATGATTTATTGATGAGTATCCCATGTCATGTCAATTTTCCTTTTCTTTATTTCAGTAGAAAGAAATTAGTGACCAGGACACATACAGAAGCACACAGCTGCCAAAACAATGATCAGCAGTATATTGATTGAAGAAAAGTATCTTGTTCCAATGGGAAAGGACCGCGTTCTGCCGAACCTGTGTGTTAAAGCTGCCGGGGGGTTTTTTTTTTTTTTTTTGTTTTGTTTTTTTTTCCTGCTCACTTTTGGTATAAGAATTTCTGGGCTGGAAAGCCATCCAGCAGCTTCCTGTCAGTCATACAGCATATAAATCACCCAACGTTCATTCATTAGCATCAGCAACGTCTCCTCCTATTCACAGCCAACACGTGTCCACGTGCTCACTGCCACGTGTCAAAAGCAATTCCTGCGTCTCAGCTCATCTCCACGGGAATCCTGCATTTTTAATACAAGCCTTACAGTGTTTTGTATAACAACATACCCAACCTGTAGACATTTATTAGGATGTAATTTAAGTTTTCAGGTTAGTCAGGAATAAAGCAGTGTCTATAAACAATCAATAATCTTTTCTAATGGACGTATACTGATGACCATTCTGTCTACACTGCAACAGTGACATTAATATCTCCCTGTAGTTGAAGTATGAAGCATGAAGTCAAATTTGACTAATTCGGTCAACTGTGTCATTTCCTTGTAATAATTTAATGCATTTCTCATAATAATGTGATATTTTTCTCATAATAGCAAAATGTTTTCAAGTTTAAAGGAGATGTTTTTCTCATAATTAGATGTTTTTCTTGTAATAACAAGAGGTTTTTTCATTACGAGATGCATTTCTCATAATAACGAGATGCTGATGGAGAATTTGTTTTCTTGTGTGGCAGCTCTACGCTTCTGTAAAGTACCGTTATCAATCTGTATCACTTCGTTACGCGACACTAGCCTTCAGCTTGTGTCTTTACTGCTTACCCAATAACATTTTACATTTTTAATTCTTGGATGTGTTTTCCTTATTTTGTTTCAACATCCTCTCTTAGAACTTTGTTTTCTTTTCATCAGTTGAAGCAAGAACATTTTATTGACTGAACGGAGTTCCCGGTTTTGTATATAGTCGGAGTATAAATCTGAATGTTACTTTTAAACATTGCCAGTAATTTGTGTTTTTTAAAACATTTTCTATGCTGTTTTTTTCCCCTTCTATTCCGTTTATTAGCACTGTAGTCTGATCTTTCTGGCCATCCTAATTTAAATGATTAAATACCACCTAAATACTATTTTGCCAGTAACACATGATTTGCTGTTGTGTACACAGGTATGCCAGTCTGTATTTCTGCTGTGGTTTGGAGGACCAGGACAACGAGCTGCTGGCTTTGGAGGTGCTGCATCGATATGTTGAGCTGCTTGATAAATACTTTGGCAATGTAAGTACATGTGAAGAACTGTTATGTGGCATATCAGTGTGA
>JAQQZR010000182.1:0-16284 GCA_030068235.1 Notoglanidium macrostoma | reverse complement strand
CTCTCTCTCACGCTCTCTCTCTCTCACTCTCTCTCTCTCTCTCTCTCTCTATCTCTCTCTCTCACTCTCTCTCTCTCTCTCTCTCTCTCTCTCTCTCTCTGTCTCTCTTTCTCTCCATCTCTGATTTGGTGTATGAATTGCTTAGTCAGTTCTGATGGATAATTGTGTGAATGAACTTTGTCCACTATAGTTATTGGATTGCCAAATCTACATACTTTCCCAGCCCAGCTCCAATCCATTTTTTCATTTATCTCTTGCATCTCCAATTATCCCTCTCTCCATCTCTCGGTTCTCTCTGGTATAGTCTGGGTAAAGCCCTGCAGGAAATAAGCAGGTCTGAATAAAGGGGCACCAAATTCAGTCAGTTCGCTTGATAATTTAAGAAAAGCAGAAAAGTTTATTTAGTTTAGTAGACCAATGTATTACCATTTATTGTTATATCTATAGTTATAATTTATATAAGTATTTCTATTATTGAAATTTTCACTCACTTTTGATGTTCTTGAAGTTCTTACTGTATTATACAATACACAGTCATGTTACAAAAGCTCCTTTGAATTGAATGAAATGAAACTTAAATTGGAGATATCCTACCATCTTGTTAGAGATTTCCTGAAACAGAATGAAACGTTTTTATTTCTCTGCATTTCAGCACCGTGTGTTTGCCTGTTAAATTAAAATAAATCCAGATGCCGTTTCCCCACTCTTCTACCAAATTGATTTTTTTTCTACAGAAATGTCTCTTATAAATTCTTTAGGTGAGCATTTTGACAGTTCATTAACTGTGTATATATTTATACGTATATTTATTAATTTGTGTAAGTGCGACTGTGCCATTTCTGTAGCCATTCCTACACAAACATCTGCGTGTCAGCTTTTTTAATTAGTCGAGCCGCTTCTTAAATTAGCCGAGAGATGTAACAGTATAGTGACGAGTTTAAACCGGATGCCGTGAAATTGAAAATGTCAGAGATCGAGGAGAAAGAAATGTATGTTGTACATGCTGCAGTGTGTGTGTGTGTGTAAGCATTAGAAAATGAACATGTCAGAAGTAGGATAGATTTGCATCATAAGAGATCACTGCACTGTTGCAAGCCTCACACTGAGCTGTCACAGTCGCAACAAGCTGGAGTCAAGCTGGTGTATGCACCTGCTGCTGCAGTGTTACAGTAAAACCTACAAAACCTAAGCTGTTGTACAGCTCTGAATAAAACATTTTGGACATTTTGCACTCCAGCTGAGATCAGGCAGGTCTACTCGTCTTATACACACCAAGCTGGGCTCAGCACAGACCGCCTGCAGAGGCTCACACACTGGTTCATCTCTGCAGGAGTGCTAAGCTCCAGCTTTGGGGTTTAATAATAATAATAATAATAATAATAAGATTCAAGCTAACGAAGACGTTACTGTTATCACCCCAAATCGGATTACTTTACAATAAACAGCAGCAGAAGTGTGATGTTCTTTTTATATTGCAGCAATCTGCCAATATTCACTCTTTTGAATTTATTAATGAATGATATACCATGCTTCTTAACCATTTATAGTTACATTTAATGTTATAGAATGTCCATTTTTTTTTCCCTCTCTTGAAAAACTTCGAAAAACTGTTACAAATCGCCGAAACTGGAGACTACTTCCATAAACGCTGAATAAACATCTCCTTACATATCAATTCCGCTTTTCTCTTTGCAATGCAACAACACTTTCTTTTTAAAGCTATGTAGATCATCTAAGTACCAATAAATAAGCTGTTACTAAAGAAATGGTAATGTGTTAGACCAATGCTTCAACGTAAATCCTACTGTTAGAAAAGTAATCCACACCTTCTGACCAATCAGATTATAGAATTCAACAATATTAAATCATTCAAGTACCAGACGGAAAGCAGGTGTCTGTTAAAATGAGCATTTCATATTTGTTTGCTTGTTTGTTATATTCATTCAGTTATGTAAGGCTTTGTAGCTTAAAAAAACCCTTAAAAAACAAAACAAAACCCTGATGCGTGTGTGTGTGTGTGTCTCTGTGTGTGTGCGTGTGTATGTGTGTGATTTCTCTCTAATAAAGACCATAGTCTCAAGTCTGCATTGGTTTACAAAACTCATTTATGGAGAACCAGCTCCATTCCACATGTCAATTCATGTGATGAATTTCAATCTACTGCTGCACACGCACACGCACACACACGCACACGCACATACACAAGGTATCTCTGTGTGATTGAATGAGGTGTGCTGATTAATGTTTAATAAGAGCGGATCATTTTAAGGCTTTTGAACTAAAATTAACACACACTGAACACAAACCTCAATCTTGCTTTTCCATCAAAAAGCATATGACTTGATGAGATTTCATTCATGTTCGCTCCCTGATTTTTAATTCCGTTTGCACGACCTGGCTAATTCACTTATTTTCTTCACGTTTCCGTTCTTCTCTACAACACGCACAGAATGGTAATTATCTCGAAGTTTACATGACTGCAGCAGCTTATGCATAATGCAGTATGTGTTATTAAATGCTGCACTCTCTATATTGGATATTTGTAATAAGCGCCAGTGAGTTTTGTAATGTACAACATCACACATTGTTTTAACTTCTGCACAAGTGCTGGGAGCTGGTGACACAAGGCTGAGCTACAATATATTACCCATAATCCTTTTCTGTCTGGCTGCAGTGTAAGCTGGAGTTCCAGGCGTGTGTTTCGGAAAAGAGCATCTTAGCTAAGTGTGATGGACCGTGTCCCTGCTTGCCTGGACAGGACGTCTTCAAGCCACACACTGAAAAGCCTGGTGAGTCACTTCCTGTTTTCTTTGCATTTTCTGTGATATGGTTTTGCTAACTGGTAACCCTCTGAGCTAAACACAGAGTGTGTGTGTGTGTGTGTGTGTGGACCACATTTGTATAACGTTGTGGGTACCAAATGCCCCCATAATATGATAAAAACCTCGTATTTTTACCTTGTGGGGACATTTTTCTGGCTCACTAAAATAGCCAAAGGTCTTGTATTTTTTTGGTTACATATGGTTAATGTTGGTGCTGGGTAAGGGTTAGGGCTCTCATAGTTAGGATTAGGGTTATGTCTATAGAAACTAATAGGAGGTCCCCACAAAGACATAAAAACAATTGTGTGTGTGTGTGTGTGTGTGTGTGTGTGTGTGTGTGTGTGTGTGCGTGAGATTGAGCCTTGAGGTGATGGTTGGTCACAGCAAATGCTGAATTTAAAGTTTCATACCCTAAATTGCATGACATGAGGATGAGGTCAGAGACACAGAAGAGAGAGAGATAGAGAGAGAGAGAGGGAGAGAGAGAGAGAGGCAGAGAGAGAGAGAGAGAGAGAGGCAGGCCTTGGGGTGTGTATGAAAGAGAGAGAGAGAACATCTACTCCTTTTTTCACGCTCAGTCCTTATCACTCTCTCAGCCTCTTCCTGTTGAGTGAAACATAGAATATTTGGGTCACATGGAACTTTCTTTGCTATTGGTTGCAAAAACTATTAAGTTTTATTTGTTAGTTATGCTTTTGTCAATGAAATGCTAATAAAAGAAAATCAGAAATGGAATATAGAGCATCAGAAATTTTAGGAGCGGTTTGAAGTTATTATTATTATTATTATTATTATTATTATTATTATTATTATTATTATTAATTTTTGCAATGCTTAGTAAAAAAAATTTCTTTAGGAAATGTAACATAATAATATGTTCTTTTCTATAATGAGCATTTTACATTTAGGCCTAGGTTTTGTTACGCTGTTACATATAAAATATTACATTACAGTATGTTGCACTATTTAAAAAAAAGTTAAGTAACTTCAAAATCCATAATATTCCGTGACCTTGTAACTTGTACTAGTGATTTACATTCCTAGATTCTATCTGGTTATGACTTAGTAGCTTTCCATAACTCAGTCTTGCACATATGCACTGCTGTCTAATGCTTGATGAAATTAGCTACCCAACTTAGATACTCGGCTAACACTGGGATTTGATGCACAAGTTAGCGTTACCTCCTGGCACGTGTAGGAAGACCAGTTACAAACAGATCCCATCCTTCCTGAAGAGTGTTCTTCCTGACGAGAAATGAGGCGTATTCAGACCAAACAGTTCTAATGGGTTGTTGAGAGGAACTACTCACTGGGGAGGTTTCCCGAGAGCCACACAGCTTCAAGGGCTTTTTCTTCGTTTGCATTCACATCACCAGTAGAAACGCTGAAGTGAGCCGGCCTAACATTATAATTTAAACTTCTCCGCTTACATGTGTTGTGTTTCAGTCGCATGTTTCTATAGAATTGGATCATTCCATTTTGCCATAGAATGGAGGACACCAGGAAGTGTTATGTGCTGACTTAGAAAAATAATAATTATTAAAAAAAACTTCTTTATTTTACATTATAAAGAGCAAATTCGGGTGTAAAATAGTTTAAAATATGTTTACCTAACATTGATTATTATTTGATAACAGCGTTTCTTAAGTGATAGATAAAAAAATATGGGTGAGCATATAGACAAGAGCATTTAGTTTGATTAAGATTTTTCTATCTGGCTTAGACGTGTCAAAATCACGTTGTATTTGCTTTGTCGCATATATGCCCAATAAAACCTGGACTTCACTGTCAGCCTATTTGTCTGTGTTTTTTTATTTTAATTTTGTTATTAACCCTTATGTGAAGAACTGTTGTTTACACGATGGCTAAAGTTTTATACTGATTTTTAAAAATGCATTGGCTCATGTGTTTAACCAATGACATCTGGTCCAATCACTGTACACCTTCATCACTCATGGTTCCTCTTGTGCTGGAAGATTACCTATCTTGATGTAGGAGCTAAAAAAAGTCCCACAAAATGGCGTGCTAAGAACTATGACAGCCCTCAGTTCCTTCAGTGCGGACACCCAAAAAATGTGGTACTTCCTCCAATAGCTCTAAGAACTATGAAAAGGTTCCTCTGGTCCGAAAGAGCCTACGGGCACATCAGAATCCTACAGGAGAACCCTGGATGACTGAGCAAGGCTTGCATCATGTGCCGAGAACTATCAGTCAACAATACAGCGTGGTTGTTTGTGTATTTTTTTTTAACAGAGTGATCCGTCAAACCAAATATATATATATATACACCAGGATGTCCTGAAAAAAAAAATGCATGTATAGCATGCTGTAAGGAACTGCAAAGGGAGCTCAAAAATATGCTACGGCTCAAAAAGGATTATGAAAAGCAAAACTGCGGTCCTGAAAATTCAAGCTAAACCTGCTTACCTGATTAGACATAATTCTTGCTGCCAAGAAAATACCAGTATTAGGATCCTGAGCTGTGACTTTCCGTCCCAGATAGCACGCACATCAACACGTTTTATGTTTCAGTGATGTGTCAAGATCTTTTTTATTTCCATACCATCCTCTTCTTCCAGCCATTCTTGAGTAAAATGTGTGATTTAAACCCATCAGTGTTGTAAGCCAGCACCCCTTTTTGGTGATAATTTATTTAATCTCGACACTCTCACCATGTGATTAGCAAATTCAGCTCGAGTTCTCTTCCCTTCCGTCCCCTGATTAATCGACATAACCTACTTTTTTGGGGTGGTGTTTAGCCAAGAAACACACGTCTCACTGCATTCATCAACTGACTAAATACTCTAATTTATCTAAAGCTATAGAAGCCGAAGTATTTAGGACATGCATTAACAGCCGTCCAAAATCATGTTGACGCGTCTTCCCGAAATAGCAGATGTATGTGCTGCATGTGATGACGTTGATGTTTAATTTGTGCCTGTTGTGTCCGCATTGGCTAGATGTGTGTGCGCTGTTGTGTAGATCTGTTTATTACTGCAGAATTAAATGTGAAGATAAACTGTAACGACAGTTTATGTCGTTTGAAATGACAACTTAAAGAATAGCATTGGCATAAACATTGAATGTTGGTGAACATTCTAAGATACATTGAAAGTAACTAGAACATTGAAGTCTATATCAATTAACGATTTGCAAGGATCCAACCATGCGGTCACTCTGTTTTACTTGCATAACATTTTTTTTTATTATTATTTTTATTTTTTACATTTGCTGCTAAAAATGAGTGAGATTTGTTTTTTCTTCTTATTTTCTAATCTGCTAATCAGTCAAATTTTAGTAACACCATTTTGCTTCCTGACAGAGAAAAGAAAAGTCTCTACATCTTATCTTTAATTCAGCAAATACATTAAATTCAGCAAAAAGATAACATCACATGTTTGATATTCTCCAGTGCCAGGATGCAGCAACTACCACATCCTGCCATAGACGATGCCCAAGACCTGTCTGTCTCCCCGTCCCTCTCTCTATGAGTTACATCATTAGACTTTTGCAGAAATTACACTTATGTGATAATGTCTCTATTTTGATGAACTCTGAACTCTAATTTGTACAAGCCAGTAATCAGAATAAATCCTTGTACATAAAAGGACAATTTCTATTACATGCTCTCTTACCATCAAATCTCTGTCTCTCTCCTCTAAGCTCCTTTTCTCCTGTCTTCTGTTTTCTCATTTCTTTCTGTCTCTCTTATCTCAGCTCCACCCCTTTTCTTCAGGAGTTTCTTTACCTTGGCTCTTACTACCCTTCTGTCTCAGCATTGTCTTTATCATCATGTTCTTCCCGGCTTCTGGTCCCTTATCCCCCAGTCTTTCTCTACTCAGCTTCGGCTTATTTCACATCATTTTACCTGTCTTCCCTCCCCTCGTTTCACTCTGTCTCTCTTATTTCTTTACCTTGCCATTTTCTGTCTGTGTTCCACTATGTGCCCAGTTTATTATTCTAAATCAGTTCATTAATGTAGGGAAGCTGGAGCCAATCCCAGCTGATTTTGGGTAAGAGGTGGGGTACACCCTGGGCAGGTCACCATTCTATCACAGGGCTAACATAGAGATGAACAACCATTCACACACACAATCACACCTGTGGGTAATTTATCGTAGCCTGTTGATCTAATCTGCATGACATTGGATCGTGGGAGGAAACCGGAGCACCCGGAGGAAACCCAATCAGGCACAGGGAGAGACTCTGCACAGAGAGGCCCCCAGTCAGTCAGCCAGCATGTTTGAACCCAGAACCTTCTTGCTGTGAGATGACAGTACTGACCACCACACCACCATGCTGCCCCAACGTACAGCTATATTTGCTTTTTAACTTATAACAGTGATTATATATTTTACTATTTTGAAAGGGTAAATATACAATACCAGTCAGAGCTTTGTACACACCTAGTCCTTCATAGGTTTTGATTTATTTTCTACAATGTAGAACAAGACTGAAGACATCAAAACTATGAATAGCACATCTGGAATTATGTGGTTAACAACAACAACAAAAGAAAAGATTAAAAAAAAAACCCACGAAAATATGTTTCATATTTTAGATTCTTCAAAATAGCCACTGTTTACCTTAATGACAGCTTTGCACACTACTGACATTATCTTCCAGCTTCATGAAGTAGTCGTCTGGAATGCTTTTCAGTTTACTTGTCAAACGTTCATTAGTGGAATTTCTTGCCTTTTTCATGTGTTTGAGATGATCAGTTGTGTCGTGTCGAATACAGTAAATAGCCCAATTCAACAACTCTAGTAATCCATATTATGTCAAGAACTGCTCAGCTAAGTAAAGAGAAACGACAGTCCATCATTATTTTACAATATGAAGGGTCTTTTATGTAATATAAATAAAGAAAAAGCACTGAATTAGTAGGTGTGTCCAAACTTTTGACTGGTACTGTACATCGCTCACAGTTAGATGGCTAGAGTGTTGGATGGACATGGAGGCGTCCACGTTGTTTTTTCCACACGTTGTTGCTTGAATGCACAGAGGTTGAAATGAATGAAAAGTTACACACACACACACACACACACACACACACACACACACACACACACACACACACACACACACATTACTGTACGAGTCTTCTAGTAGCAGGTGATGAAAAACGACCCCCTGCTGTTATTAATGTGTTTGTGTACACAGCCAGTCATTTCAGTTTCTCATATTAAACTTTGAGCTTTTGGGCTTCACCTGCCACTCCAGTGCTGTGTATTTTTGCTCAGAAGGTGAGATGACTGAGGTCTAAGACTTGTAAATATAACAAAATGCTCCTCACCTGCTGGCTGTTTGGACAGTACAGCCCTGAGGCCACTCTCTGACGTCTGCTAGATAAAAGTTAGATTAAAGTTTTGAAGCGCTGGCTCTTTTGTGAGGAATTCCTTCAGCTCGTAGAATTCAGACTCGGTCTACCTCTCCAAATTTTTTGTTTTAACTTTCCTCATTTATGAAAGCGAGGCAGTCACTGAGGGAAAGCGCAGCACAAAACAACCCAAGGCTCCTATCTGATTGTTCTTGCTGTGTTTTGGGAGGTTGATTACCCAGCATGGATCAGGACTGGCACTGTAGCGGGGTTTCTAGTGTGTGAGGATGTTTATATTTAGAAGTGCTTATAACCACACAAATACAGAAACCCCTAGTGGTAGAAAAGTGTCACCATGAGGAAACTGATCATGAGGAGCTCCCATCCCACATTTTGTCAATCATGTCAGTATAATTGACTGACTGTAATGCTCACAATAATAGGCACAAAAAAGTGCAGACTGATGACACAGATGACATGTAAAGTAAAACAAAACACGGCAAAAGTATCCACACACAACACAGTTGCTTTCTGCTCGAAGGTTTTCAGCCACCAGCACATTTCAGTGAGAAACTGGAGACAGGCTTGACATTCCCCAAACAACTAGGAGCTGAGTAATGTCTTCCATTTATATCACTTCTGCCAATGTGCATTTCCAAATATGGCGGCGGAAAATACAACAACAGCAAAAAGGGAGTTTTGTGCTATATACTTAGGTTAATAGATTACACAAACATAGCCTTCCTTTTAAAGGAATGAATAGTACTTTAGAATGTGTAGGATTAATCAACGGCCTTTGCAAACAGTTTGAAAAATGCAAATTACCAGTGCGCAAACAGAATTGTCCATCCATCCATCCATTATCTGTAGCGCTTTATCCGTCTGGGTCGCGGGGAAGCTGGAGCCAATCCCAGCATCTTCGGGCGAGAGGCGGGGTACACCCTGGGCAGGTCGCCAGTCCACCACAGGGCAACCACACATGCTCGCATTCACACCTATGGGCAATTTAGAGTAGCCAGTTGACCTAATCTGCATGTCTTTGGACTGGGGGTGGAAACTGGAGCACCCGGAGGAAACCCATGCATGCATGGGGAGAACATGCAAACGCCACACAGAAAGGCCCCCTGGCACCCTGGATCGAACCCAGGACCTTCTTGCTGTGAGGCGACAGTGCTAACCACCACACCACTGTGCCACCCACAATTATTTTACCATAAAAAATATTTTTTACATAAAAATAATGTCAGTGATGTAAATGTAAATGTTTATGTTTTTATTATTAATAATAGATTTGCTTTGTAAGTACTCAGACAACATGCTATTATTATATGTAGCCACACTTGTATTATAACATGATTTTAAGTTATGTAGGAATTATTTATAGTGCAGTATTAGAGCTTTATGAGACATTAAACATTAAAAACACTTACACAGAATCATTACCAACTTACAGAGAATTAGAAGACCAGTTATAGTGGTTTATGAAGAAGTGCTAATGATTAAATATGTCATTACATAAGTATAATATACATGTTCATTCACAAAGAAAATAAGTGAAACTTACTGATATATTGATAACTGAAAGGATTAGTCCTGTACCAGCCATCACACCACATCTGATACCAGCAACTGCTAAAAACCAACATAAAAATAAAGTTGAATACTTTTATATACAGTATAAAAACAATGTTTACATCAAACTTGTGCAACCTAGAAAGCCTAACTCAGAAATCTCTACCTGTTGATGTCTCTGTTCTCTCAGTGCACTCAGTGGAGGAAATGTTAGCAGTAAATAACAACAATAATGTAAATGTAAATAAATGTAAATAACAACAAAATGCAATGATTAGCAAATCCTTTTTGACCTACATTCAATTGGATACAATATAAAGACAAGCTATTTACTGTTCAAACTGATAAACTTTATTGATTTTGTAAATATGCACTCTTTCTGAATTTGATGCCTGAAACACATTCCAAATAAGTTGGGACAGGGGCAACAAAAGATTGGGAAAATTGTGGAATGCTCAAAAAACACCTTTTTGGAACACCTTTTTGGATCTACAATCCATTATATCATCAAAAGATTAAGAGTATCCTGAGAAATCTCTGCACATAAGGGACAAGGCTGAAAAATACTGAATGCCAGTGACCTTCGAGCCCTCAATCAACATTGCATTGAAAACTGATATGATTGTTTAAAGGACATTATTACATAGGCTCGGGAACACTTCGGAAAACTGCTGTTGGTAAAAGCAGTCTGTCACTGCAAATATAAACGCAAAGCAAAAGCCATATATCAACAATATCCAGAAACGCCACAGACTTCTGTGGGTCTCCTGACTGATGCAAAGTGGAAAAGTGTGCTTTGGTCTGCAGAGTCCACATTTCAAATTGTTTTTGGAAATCATGGACATCATGTCCTTTGGGCTAAAGAGGAAAGGACCATTCACATTTCCATAAATTAATTAAAATGCCCATGACAAATTAGTCACAGTTAGTTTAACTTAGCCAAAGCTTAATGGTTACCTGTTCAGGAGAAAAGTAACCAAGTCAGCATCTGTCTTTATATCCTGCCGGGCTCTAACCCTAACCCTAACCCTAGCTGTCTCCGTCTTTCTTACGCATCTCCAATATTTACCCAGATTTTATTGCATATAGGCTTTTTAGGTTGGGTAGACTCTAACATATTCGTTCCAGTTTGCTTCCATAGCTGCAGCAGGCTGTGTCTGGTAATTTTTTTTCCATATCTACCACCCAATTAACCAGTGGTATTGGTTAATGTGCAGTGGGGTGGTATCACTCAGGCCAAAAGACAAACTTCTGTCATGTAACGGAAATTTCAAAGTAGTATATACTGGCTGTAGCATTGTTGTTGGACAAGCTAGTATTTCGACCTTGCATGTTTCCTTAATTTCCAATGACATATCATGGTCATTTTATGATTTATTCCAGTAAATAAGTTACATATTGGTCCTTTACCGTGTAAATGCCAGAATTACCTATTTGAGGATTTAACAGTTCAAATGCTTTTTCCTCTGTTTCTTGAATCCAAATAAATTTGATGTGGCTTTCACTTTTTTATTATTTTATTTTGGGAAATGTAGTAACACAGTAAATGTTTTCTTCTGAATTATACAACAGAATGCAGACTGCTGTTTGAGCTTTTTATATTCATATTTATTACATTCCATTCTTTGCTGAATGTCTGCAGTAGTGCTGTAAGGTTCTGATTCTTCTATTTAATAAAGATTTTTTGCTATTAATTGATGAGAGAGGGTGAAAATGAGAGTGAAAGCATATTACCTGAGGGAAATAACAGAAGCATCCACACAGAGCAGACAAAACAACACTACCTTATCGATGCGTATAAGTTGTTTAGAAAAGGATTGAAAAGTACTGTTCTACCGAGGATGATAACATAGACATATTTTGTATAAATATACGTGATAAGGTAAATTGGAGATAAACTGTAGATGTGATGTAAAACTGAAGACAGATATGATACTGATTATAAAAAGAGTATTAACACACAAAGCAACATTAGACATTAATGCAAGCCATTTGTAAACAAGTCCTTTTGACATATAATATTATATATAACATGTTGTGCAGTAAACTGACTCAGTAAACAGAATATGCACTCTGTTCATATCCATTGCTGTAGTGATCATTCTGCCTTAAACATCCTAAAATAAAGCAGGGCTGAGAACGCTAATGCAGGTCTGTGGCTACAGTTTCCTTTTAGTAAAATGCAGTAGCAGAATGAAAGTCAGTACCAGCTCATATACATCTACAATACTACTACAACTGTTTATAATGTTCTGAATCCAAGCATCAATAGCAATGTTTTAATCAAAACAACTATGTCTATTCTCCATCTTAATATAAGTTTCTGAACACATTTACTGCACAGCAAAATCTGAAAACTCTATTGAATCAAACAGTAATCTTATTATTATATGGACAGGCCTAAAGTGGTCATTTATTCTTTAAATAGAATTGATATTACATATAGCTTTCTCAGATTGATTTCAAAATTATGAAGCACTTGGCATATTTTTAATGTTCTTTTTTGTACTGATCAAGGTGTACCAACTCAGGTCTACATTATGTAGCTTAGGATCACTTTCCATCTGGCAGAGGTCTTGTTTCAAAATGAAGATCTGTTACCAAGGATATTTAGAGTATCAATAGAAGTGCTATTATCACATTACACAAGAAGGCATGTTAGATAACAACATAAAGGTGTTTAGTGGTAACATTTCAGTCTTTATAAGCGGGGGTGGATTTGAAAGCTAAAGTTCATGAGAACACAGGAAGTTTGTGACAGAAAAACCTACACTACATACTGTCCTTATTTAAATTTTGCACCCTCAACTACAGGCCCTGAGCAGAATAAAGGTTTAGAACACAGATACTGTATGTGACGTAGGGCTTTTCTATAGGATGATGGTAATTTAAGGTGTTTGAAACTGGACTGACTTGTCCAAGTACTTTGTCTCAGGTGTCTCAGGTGAAGGTCCCTGTAGAAGAAACAGATCTGGCTTGAGTTTAGCTGTGAATGCAGTCTGCAGGTCTTGTTCATTTGGAAATTTGGGCTTAGAGCTGATTGTTGTAATCAGACATGCACCACTTCACAGGTCTGTTGACTTCTCCTCAGCTTCAGATGGATGGGCAAGGGGAACAGCAAACATGCTTTGTACTGGTGAAACAGATGTGTGATGAGTGTAAATGATGATGTGAAACAAGGGATATTGTGGCAAGGGTGAAGGTTCTCGCTGCATTGTGAGCAGATGGCAGCAGGCTCTAGACTGCACACCATGTGATGTACTCGTTCAAGTATAGCCACCATTATATTTTGCTTACCAAGCACATGGTTCTCTGTATTGCCTAAACTTTGATAATAAGTGAAAGCTGACTTTAGATTCCCAAACCTCCAACAGACTGACAGTAGGAGGCAAGATCTTCAGTAACAGACTAGACTCAGAAGGAGAGAGCTTCTAACATGTTCAGTAGCACTTTATTATGAAGTCCAGACATACAAACTTAAAATCACAAAACAAACTCAGAATGGATAAACACTCAAAACACAAGCAGACAAAACACAAGAAGACACAGTATAACCAGGGTAAAGGGTAAGCTCAAGAATAAACTGAGAGAGCAGTTAGACACAGCACTGAAACTCAGAACTACAAGGCTCTTAATTTACACAGTTACTCTGTTGGCAAGACTTTGGGGGATTGTGACCTCTGCTGGCAAGGAGGAGTAATACCTTGTGTTACACAATAGTAATGGCGCTTCTAAAATCACAAACAATTCCTCTTTCTTGGTAGCAGTTATGTTTGTGTCAGTTTGTGCTGTTGATGGACATGACCTGAGAGAATGAGACAAGTTCAGATGTAACAATATCATCAGCAGCAGACTTGCGATGGCGTGCAGCTGTAAGGCAACAACAGCAATTAGTTTATAATATTACATGACAAACAGTTCAACTCATTCAGAACATTAATGGAAACATTACTGGAACTTACTGAGACACTGATAGTAAACCTCCATGAATAAAGCAGTGCCAATCAATAAGCCAAAGAGGATCCCAACGACTATCAAACGCACATCTAACCCTGTAAAGACATCAGTACTAAGAGGAACACTCAGTATTCTGCACTTAGTACAACAGTAAAATTCAGTGAAGAGCACTTGGTAATAACATCATTGTAGAAAACTAAAACTAAATCATAGTTCTTTAACTTTCGGTAAATCAGTGATTCAGTGTATTGCCCATTTAGTTCCCTCCAGAAATGTAATTAAAGGTAAATATTGTAAAATGATGTACTGTACTTTTTATAATGGCACCACACATTGGAGGGCTCCCTCTCCCTTCAAACAAAAAAAAGAAAACATTTATTAATAAATAACAAAAAATATATGAATGATAATGGTCAGAAAGACATTTAAGAATATTTCTCTGTCCTTAATTTCTCATCTCTCATGCTTCATCAACTTTTCATAAAAAAAAAAAAAAAATTGTATGTCTCTAAACTGGTCGGGTTGGAATCAATCATTGAATCTCATTTTAATTGAGTGTTGAGTTTAACCTGCATTTCAGCACTGTGAGATGCGAGCCCATGCAAGCTGTGCAGTGTCTCATGCACAACGTGGGTGGATGTAACATTACAGGTCTACTGTGATTTCTATACATAGTGAAAATGTTAAGTCGCAGTTCTACAGGTCATTTCTATATTATTTTTTGCAAATTCACATGAGCCAAATGAAGCCTTCTGGTAGTGTTTGACCTGATGCCCTTGAGCTTGACTCCTGTGTTATAGAGCACATGACACTGCTTAACGGCCTCCTTAACTCTTCCAACAAATGGGGAGAAACAGTGTGAAAAGTTACGTGACCCAGCGCTAGGTATGTAAGAAAGTATAAATGTAAAACAAAAACTTCAAATGGAAAAATGTAAAATATGAAACCACAAAAAATTACAATGTATTCAACAATTATTTGGAGACTAGCCTTAAATTGCTCTCAATTTAATACCTAATAGTTAAAAACAACATATTAAAAAAAACATTTTATTAAATCAAATTAAAATAAAAAAATCTACCTATGTACAGGTTGGGTGTCCAGGCACTACTATGACATGTTATTCCATGTGTGTCATTGAACAGGCATTGCAGAGAGGTTTACCACTTCAAGAGGGTAAACACCTCCCCCTGGCGGTTATAGTGTGTTCATAGATCCACAGTTACATTTCATGTTCTCTGTGTCTATGTGGGTTTCCTCTGGAAACATTAAGTTGTCCTTTACAACAACTTATGTGCATGTTTCAGATAACTAACATAGAAAAAACTACAACAAAACTTTACATTACGACATTTATGTTTGGCCGAGTCATTCCATGAAATATTTAGAATAATCCACAAGTCACATATTCAATAGGAATTGCCATCATTCAAATTTCCATTCGATCATGGGAAGAAATAAAAAAAAAAAAAAAAATTCCATGATAGTATAATATTTACAGATGATGTTGATGTAACATCATTGATGTTATCCAAATTATTATTAATAATAATAATAATAATAATAATAATATGAAAAATAATCCTACTACTACTACTACTATAAACACATAAACACACACACACACACACACACACACACACACGCACACACATACTGGGGTTTATATATATATATTCATTTATTTAATTCATAATAAATATATAATTTAATAATAATTTATTATTTATTTATTTACTTATTTTTTAAGCAAAACATTATAATGTGCATAATGTCCTCAAGCATTTAGTATGGCTGCTAGTCAAAGTTAAAAACTCAACCCTGTTACTCCTTTAAGAAAAAATGCACCAGTTTCAGAAAAGAAGTCTGTGAAAATGAGAATGGACATGCTGATCCATGCTGCACAGCATATAAACCTAATCATGTATTTCTATATCATGAGAAAAATTGTTTGCTATTGTAGGGTCACAAGAAAAAATATAACTCAGGGTCCTTACTAGCTCCAGTATACTTCAAAAGATCATTTAGCTCATTTAAGTTCTACGTTATATAATATTTACATTTATAAATATAATATTTACATTTTTGTTTAACATTTACATTTATTTTTACCATTTATATTTAACATTTAATGTTTACACATGAACATTAAACTGTCATTTGACACGAGTCGCTATCTACATGTGTAAGAATGGCTTCAAATGTTAAACAAGGTAAGACAGGAAAGAATATTCAACTTTTTACATTTGTTGTCTCACGTGTGACCAAGTATCCAAGAAGTATTCAATAAAAAAGGCTGTAAAGAAATGACCTCACATAAAAGCATAAAAGGCCTGAGAGAAATCACAACGAAATAAAACTGTCTTCCTTCTTGGATTATTCACAATCTTCCCATACGGTCTAGTTTGATCAAAACAATGTCCACATTTATTGAGTAGGTAAAAGGCTCACCTGAGTTACATGAGAGTGTGATGCTCTTGCTGTAGGATGTGTGCTTGTGTGAGTAACTGGAGTGACAAGTGAGTGTTTCTCCGTGTGTCCAGTTCGGCTTGCAGAGCGTCAGCGTGCTGTTCATGCTGCTGGACTCGTGATGGTGAAGAAGCTGAGCTGATC
>JAQQZR010000181.1:0-16285 GCA_030068235.1 Notoglanidium macrostoma | reverse complement strand
TTGCGTGGAGCCCCAGATCGAGGGAGATTATCAGTGGTCTTGTATGTCTTCCATTTTCTAATAATTGCTCCCACAGTATTTAGTATATAAAAGTATTTAGTATAAGTATTTAGTATATATAAATATATATATATATATATATATTAGATAGATAGATAGATAGATAGATAGATAGAGAGTAAGTGAATGTGTGAATGAATGATAAATAAATAGATTTGCTAGCTACATATTGATATTATCAGTTAGGCCTAAAGTGGAATGTATGTGTAGGCATTCCTGATAAAGTTGCTGGTACATGGTTTGAAATGAGTGCATGATAAAGAAATGAAATAGGTAGAGATGGTATTAGATATTACCATAAAAGTAGATGGATAGATAGATGGATAGGTAGATGGAGAACAAGCAAGTGAGTGAATGTGTGAGTGAGTGATAAAGAAATGAAATAGATGGGTAAGCTAGAAAAACATTAGCAGTTAGGCATTGAAATATAAATTGGAGTTAATGGGGAAAAAGCGAGGGATAAAAAGCAGAAAGCAGGAGTAATAGAGGGATGAATAGATATGGAGTGCTTAGTAGAATTGCCCACATGGGTAGTACGTTTGGATGGATTATATCAAAAGTTAAATATATTGGATCAGTTTGAAAGTTTTCTCATTCTAACTCTAAAACTCTAAAAATTAATTGACGTCTATGGGAAAAAATATAAAAGTAAAAAAACAAAACAAAAGTAGGATTGATAGAGGGATGAAAAGAGGGATAGTGGTTTTTTTTTTTTAATATTGCCCAGAACATGTCTAGTAAATTTGGGGGTATTATTTGAAACTTACTATATAGGGGCAGTTTGAAAAATTTCCTATTCAAGGTCTAGGAGAAAAATGGACAGAGAAGAGGGATAAAGAGGGATGCAAGTGGAATATCAGAATGAAAAGTGATAGCCACTGAACCACTAACAGGCACAATATAAAATGCTTGCAAAGCAAAAAAAAGTAAAAGGTTGAGAGAGAGAGAGAGAGAGAGAGAGAGAGAGAGAATGAGTTATATATAGAGAAATTTAAAAAAATTATATAGAACAGAAAGTTAGATAGAAAGTAAAAGATAGATAGATAGATAGACAGATAGACAGATAGATAGAAAGGTACTTAGTAAATGAGTGAATAAATTAGTTTCATGTTAGCATGCTGGCCATTTGCTGAAGCATGTTAGCTGTTAGGATGTTAGCCATTAAGATTTAAGCAGTTGGCATGTTAGCAGTAAGCATATTTGCTGATAGCACATTAGCATGTCAGCTGTTAGAAGTTAGTACGTTCACATGTTATCTGTTAGCATGTTAGCATATTAGCCGTTAGCATGCTATCCACTAGGATGTTAGCTGTTAGCATGTCAGCCGTTAGCATGTTAGCCATTAGCTATATCACAGGTGTTCCTAATAAAGTGCCCAGTAAGTGCATGTGTTCCTAATACAGTGGCAGGTATATGCAGGGGTTCCTAATAAAGTGGCCGGGTAAGTGCACGTGCTCTTAAGTGGCAGGTAACTTCAGGTGTTCCTAATAAAGTGGCAAGTATGTGCAGGCATTCCTAATAAAGTGGCTGGTACATGGTCCTAGTTTATCACACCTCAAAATGAGTGAGTGATAAAGAAATGAAATAGATGGGGATGTTAGATATTACCATAAAAAAAGGAGATGGAGAGCGAGCAAGTGAAAGTGAGTGAATGTGTGAGGGAGTAATAAAGAAATGAAATAGATGGGGATACATTTTAACAGTTACCATTAGGGTGTTAGCTGTTAGCATGTTAGCTGTTGGAATGTTAGCGATTAGCCATACCATGGGTGTTCCTAATTAAGGGGCAGGTATGCGCAGGTGTTTTCCTAATAAAGTGGCTGGTATATGGTCCTAGCTGTTAATCTCTGGCAACAAGTAGGCCTTGTAAAATGTAAGGATATATTTTAGCAGTTACCATGTTATCCATTAGTGTGTTAGCTGTTAGCATGTTAGCGATTAGACATACCATGGGTGTTCCTAATTAAGTGGCAGGTATGTGCAGGTGTTTTCCTAATAAAGTGGCTGGTATATGGTTCTAGCTGTTAATCTCTGATAACAGTTAGGCCTTGTAAAATGAATTGAAGTCAAAGGATCAAAAGCAAGGGATTAAAAAAAAGGAGCAGTTTGAAAAATTTCTCATTCAAACTTCATGGAGAAAAAATGGATAGATTGAGGGATAAAAAAGAGGGACGTGAGTGGAATATTAGAAAGGAGAATACAATCATGTCTCCTCTGTGGGGTGAACATTTTGTAGTTGGCACAAAGTTTCTAGCATAAAATATGATACATTTTAAAAAAGGGGTAGATAGATAGAGAGATAGAGTGGGTGAATGAGTGACGGAGTAAGTGAGTGATAAGTAAATGAAATAGATGGGAAAGCTAGATATTAACATTCGTAGTTAGGCCTTGAAAAATGAATTGAGGTTAATGGGAGAAAAGTAAGGGATGAAAAGTGTGGTGGGAGTGATAGAGATATGAAAGCTTTGAATGCATTAGTTTGAAAATTGACGAAATGAGAGCATTTCGAAAAGTGCTCCTATTCAAAGTACATGAAACAAGGGAAAAAATAGAGGGATAAGAGAGGAATATCAAAATGAAAAGTCATAGCCCTCGAACCAGTAACAGTACCCACAAAACAAAGTTGAAACAAAGTTGATACAAAGTTTCTACGTTAAGTGTAAATTGAGTTATTAATCTTGGAATAATAATAAGAAGAAGCCATGGGATAACAGTATAGTGCTTTGCTAGTACTATTAGAAAAACTAGATGTGCATTTTGTGAAGGCTTGCAAAACAAAATATTAAAACATTTAAATTGTGTGTGTGTGTGTGTGTGTGTGTGAGAGAGAGAGAGAGAGAGAGAGAGAGAGAGAAAACAGGATAAAAATTTATATAGATGGGGAAAACAAAAGGAGGTGGATTTTGTTTCTGCATAAACAAAGGTTGGTGTACAGATGTCACAGTGCTAAACAAATCATGCAGCCCTCACGTAGAGACCATTTTCATTGACTGTAAACGGATTTTATTCACCGCGGGAGTTTTCCTCATTTATTCTGGTCGGAAATACCACCTCAGGCCTATGTTAGTGAAGCATTACAACAGATAGCTGACCAGATAAATAACATGGAGCACAAACACCCAGACTCCCTGCTCATTGTTCTTGGTGATTTTAACAGAGCAAACCTCAGCCAAGAACTCAAACTTTACAGACAGCACATTAAATGTCCTGCCAGGGACAAAAACACACTGGACCACTGCTACACTACATTAAAAGATGCCTATCGCTCTGTCCCTCGTGCTGCCTTGGGACTCTCTGATCACCTGGTTCATCTTCTCCCAGATTACAGGCAGAACCTAAAATATGCAAAGCATGTGGTCAAAACAGTAAGGAAATGGACCAACGAGGCAAAGCCTTACTACAAGCCTTCCATACAAGCAGATACAACAACAATAAACCCTGGTTTACAGCAAATCTCAGGCAACTTTGTTGGGCTAAGGAGAAGGCCTACAGAAGTGGGGACAGAATCCTTTACAACCAGGCCAGAAACACACTGACAAAAGAGATCAGAGTAGCAAAGAAGTGCTACACTAAAAAGCTGGAAAACAGGTTTTCAGCGAACAACACCGAGTGCCAGCGTACTTCCCCGTACACACCGGCGCCTGCGCCCCTCATTACTCTTCCGATCATTGACATCCCATTCAAACGGGTGGGCATGGATCTGGTAGGGCTGCTACCAAAGTCTGACCGAGGCCATGAGTACATTCTAGTGATCGTGGATTATGTGACACGTTACCCCGAGGCTATTCCCTTATTAAAGGCTACATCCCACAACATCACGAGAGAGCTCGCCCTTCTCTTCAGCCGCATCGGGATACCTAAAGACATCCTGACGGACTAAGGAACGCCCTTCATCTCCTGGCTGATCAACGACCTCTGCTGGCTGTTGCAGATTCAACACCTGTGGACGTCCGTTTACCATCCTCAAACCGATGGCTTGGTGGAATGCTTCTATCAGACCCTGAAGCGCATGTTCCACCGGGTCATTGATGCTGAGGGACGTAACTGGGACCTGCTCTGGGAAACATCTCGGGCCTCGATGGGTTTCACCCCGTTTGAGTTCCTGTCTGGGTGGTGGCCCCGGGGACTCCTGGATGTTGCCAGGGAGGTGTGGGAGGCCCAGCTATCTTATTACCACTCCCTGATCGACTACGTCAAACAGATGCAGGAGAAAATCCTAAAGCTTGGGCCCATCGTCAGGGAGCACATGGCAAGAGCCCAGAAGGAGCAGCAGCGCATGTACAACAGGGGAGTACAACTGCGCGAATTCCAGGCTGGTGACAGAGTGCTGCTCCTAGTCCCCAACGCGGCGTGCAAGTTCCTGGCACACTGTCAGGGTTCCTACACCGTATGGTTTTAGTTTAGCATGATAGAGCATTTTGATTTGACTGTATTTAAATTTTCATTCATGGAAAAACCTTACATAAAATACAGTATTAATATAATCTTAACATATTACAACCTTAACACAATTAACACTATACCTATATTTATTTTACTTCTTAAACATAAACACATATCATTTCCACTGTGAAGGGTGGAAGGGCAAGGTATGGTGGGTATTTTGAGGATTTGTATGATGTTACAGATACAGTAACAGATAAATATATTTATTATATAGTTATTTTTTTATTATTTCAATTTTTTTGTAAAATCTTTTCTTTTATAGCATTACAATTACAGAATATACTGAGTTAAAATGAGACACCAATACTTTGGGGAGGGGGATCTGTTTGTTTGCTTGTTTGTTTATTATTATTATTATTATAATAATAATAATTATTATTATTATTGCTTACATTTATTTATTTAATTTATTCAATTAACTTGCTAATTTTTGTTACTTAGCCTATTAAGGAAAATGTAAGGCTTCTATTATGCAAAATACCTGACTACAAAATCAAAATGCTGACTCACACCATTAACACTGACTACTTCGGGGGAAGGCCAATAGGGAATTATACAAAATTCATCCTGTTACTCCTATCAGCAGTCACATCATCAATAAACACCAGTGACCCAATTCCATTGGCAGCCACTCATGCCCATGTCCACCATGTTTGTCAGATGTTTTGGATCATGAGCGCTTGCTTTCCTTCTCCATACTCTTCTCGTTCCATTATTCTGGTACAAGTTAATCATACAATCATACATCTGGTACAAGTTTTGTCAGACCAAAGAATCTTGTTCCAGAACTGGGCAGACAAGGCTAATCTGGCATATGGCCTTTCTGTTCTATAGGCTTAGCAGTGACTTGCATCTTGAGATAAACCTTTTGTTTTTACATTCATGAAAGCTTCTCTTGATTGTAGACTTTGGCAAGACATTGCAGACTCCTATCTACTTGAGAGTGTTCTTTACTTGGCTAGATGTTTCGAAGGTTTTTTATTTAACCAAGGGAAGAATTCTATCTGTTTTTGGTGTTGCTGAGCTCACCAGTGCATTCATTCTTTTTAAGAATGTACCAAATTGTTGATTTGGCCACTTCTAATGTTTCTGTTATCTTTTTGATAGGTCTGCTAGTGATGATAATAATAATGATTAATAATGATATCCTACTTCATTTGCATTGACACCTCTTTGGACTGTATATTGAGAGTTATTTTGGTCTATTTCTGCCAATGAACAGCTGCCAAATGCAAATTCAACACTTGGAATCAACTCCAGACCCTTTATCTTCTTTATTTGTCAAGAAATAACAAGGAAACAGACCATAACTGGCCATGAAACTGCTTATCAGCCAGCTGACCCATTACTTTTGAACCTGTGAAAATGGAGGGACTGTGTAAAAATGGCTGTAATTGCTAAACAGTTAATGCAATATTTTTGTTAAACCCCTTGAATTAAGCTGAATGTCTACACACCAATCTTATCTTGATTGCTTCTTTTCAAATCCATTGTGATGACTATTTAATGAGAAAAAGTATAAAAAACATTGCTGTGGTCATCAGTATCCTCTTGCAGTAGGACTAGTTTGGATATTTTGGATGCTAGTAGTACCTTAAATTTAGGTATTTTTGTATCACAATTATTTATCATTCCAAAAGAGTTAAAAAGAAAAGTTATGAGTGAAAAAAGAAAGGATTCAATTATGGCTTTACTGGCAGAGGGATACAGTGAGCATCAGGTTGCTTCCATCCTCAAAATTCCAAAGACAGCAGTTCATAAGAATAAGGTCAAGCAGCAGACATTGGGGACAACAAATTTACAGACTGGCAGAGGGCGGAAATTACTCTCCACTGACAGGAATGATCTTTAACTGCTTCAAATGTCACTCAACAACATTATCACGGCATCAAGAGACCTACAAAAACAATGGCAAATGGCAACTGGCCAAAACATTCTCCTCTAGGTGGGGTTGAAGTCATGCAAAGCTAGAAGAAAGCCCTTCATCAATGGGAAGCAAAGAAGAGCCAGGCTGAAGTTTGCTAAAGACCATAAGTATTGTAGAGGACTGGAGTAAGGTCATCATCTACAAAGAGTCCAATTTTCAATTTTACCCATCACCTGGTCGTCTAATGGTTAGATGGAGACCTGGAGAGGCTTACCAGTGACAGTGTCTCGAAACCACTGTGTACTTTGATGGAGGATTGGTGATGATTTGTAGGAGCTTCAACAAAGCTGGAATGGAGTAGATTTTTGTTTGAGAAGGATGCATGAATCAGGCCATGTACAAGGTTATCCTGGAAGAAAATTTGCTTCGTTGTGCTCTGACAATGTTCCTTAACTCTAAGGATTGGGTTTTCCAGCAGGACAATGATTCATGCCACACAGCCAGGTCAATGAAGGTGTGGATGTAGGACCACAAGACCCTGTCATGGCCAGCCCAATCTCCAGACCTGAACCCCATTGAAATGTGATCACACTGAAATGTGATCAAGATGAAGATGGATGCTCACAAGCCATCAAACAAAGCTGAGCTGATTGAATGTTTATACCAGGAGTGGCATAATGTCACCCAAGAGCAATGTGAAAGACTAAATATCAGGGTTATTCCACCAAATATTGATTTCTGAACTCTTCCTCAGTTTAAACATTAGTATTGTGTTTTTTAAAATTGAATATGATCTTGACTTGTATGCATTTTTCAAGGACTAAAAACACACAAACAAAGCATCTTTTTTTGTTATTTTGATCAGTTGTCATGTTCTGCAATTAAATGCTCTAAGTGATGATTTTTATGTTGAATTTGGGGGAAATATTGTCAGTAGTTTATGGAACAAAAACTAAACAAGAAACAAAAATGTTCATGTTCCTCAAACACATACCTATAAATAGTAAAACCAGAGAAACTAATAATTTTGCAGCGGTCTCTTTTTGCCAGAGATATATACATATTTTCTCTCTCTCTCTCTCTCTCTCTCTCTCTCTCTCTCTCTGTCTCTCTCGCTCTGCTTCTATGATTCCCTGTATCTGAAAAGCAATTTGTCCCGTAACCCAGGGAGCTTTATCGAAGACCCCTCCCTTGATCTGCTCATGGCTCTCTCCTCTATCCATCACATCCAGGAGTCCTTTGTTCTGTCTACTTGATCTAAAGAAGTCCATCAGGTCACACATATAATAAATATAAAGGAGCAATGTGTGCAAAACCATGGATGAGTGTTCTCATGTTGTTTTGCACACAGATTTTACATCTTTTAGATGTAGAGGTTCATTGTGCATGTGTGTGTTTGTGCTTGTTTCCTGGTGTCTATACAAACCAGAGAGAGACAGTGAGAGAGAGAGAGAGAGAGAGAGAGAGAGAGAGAGAGAGAGAGAGAGAGAGTGAGAGTGAGAGTGAGAGAGAGTGAGTGAGTGAGTGAGTGAGTGAGTGAGTGAGTGAGTGTGCATGCTTACTGACCTGCTTTTGCGGCAAAAGGCACAGATATAGCCATTTTCTTGCTGGCTGTAGGTGCAGCAGGCTTTGCAGACGTTGTAGCGACAATCAAGGCAGATATGGCGTGGCTTGAGAAAGAAGCTGAATGGCCCACAGCAGCGAATGCAGCACTGCTGGTTAAAGCTGCGCTGCTTGGCCAGCAGCAGACAGCGTGCACCCTCCTCCTCCAGCTCATGCTTCAAATCACTACACAGAGAAATATAAAGGGAGGGAGTAAATGAGCGAGTGAACAGAAATTAGGAAATGTTTAGAAAGGGGAGAAAGAAAGGTGACACACAGAGGGTGTTATAGAGGAAGGAGACTGAGCAGAGACAGAGGGACACCGGAGACAAGAGAGATAGCAATAGAGAGAGGAATAATGAGGGACAGAAAATATAAAATTGGATAAGGATTGAGGAGAATAATGTGGAAAATGAGAAAAAGAGATTCAGTGAATCCAGAAAGGATGTATTAATATGCACACAGACAAAGACAGGAAGAAGAGAGAGAAGGGGGAAGAAAGTTGATGGAGACCAAAGAAGAGAGAGGATGAGTGTGACAGGAAAAAGTAGTAAGTAGGATAATTGAAGAGAGTAGACAAAGACAGGAGCAAAATGTATGTGTGTGTGATAGAAAGACAGAGAGAGAGAGAGAGAGAGAGAGAGAGAGAGAGAGAGAGAGAGAGTGAGTAAAAGGGGAAGTGAGTAAATAGACAGTCAAATAGATGTAAAGGATGGGAAAGAGAGAATATGAGAAATAGTGAATGAAAAAAAGAAGAAACAGAAAAAAAGACAAAAAGCTAATGAGAGAGAGAGTGGAAATGACACATAAAGGAGGACAGTGGATAGAGACTGGGCAAATAGGAAGAGAGAGACAGAGAGAGAGACAGAGAGGGCATCTGAAGGAGAAAGTGGAAAGCACAGTGCAATAATCGATCCTGGAGGGAATGAAAAATTAAAGCACGATGAATCTACACCACACAGGCAAGGAATCACTCTGCTTTTCTTTCTTGTCACACACCCGTCTGTCTCATACACCAGGTTTCCTTATCCTACGTGCATGTGGGTATGAGTGCATGTTTACACACACACACACACACACACACACACAGATGCACTCATTGACATAATGCATTCCCTAGCCCCTTACACTAACCTTAACAGTCACAACTAAATGCCTAACCCCACCCCTTACCCTAACACTAACCTAAAACTAATTCTAACCTGAACCATAAAACCAAGTCTTATCCCTCAAACAGCTCTCTGAAGAAATGAGAACCAGTCAATGAGCCCTCACTCTGTTGGTTAAATATGTGTTTTGTTCCTCAATATGTAGCAAGAACAAGTATACAAACACAGAGATAAGTCCAAAGTGTATTTCTCTTTACCATACATTAGCATAATGATGCACCATCTAGTTAGACTATAGGGATTGTGTGTGCTTTTAAACAGATGCTGTGCAGAAGCAGAAAACTTGCACATAAAATGTTTAAACCTGACGTTATTATTATATTAATAAAAGTTCTTTTGTTTTCATTTGTTAAATATAGCACAACATAAATATAATAGATCAGAATGGTGGAGTATTGCACAAAACATACAAAATGTGCAAATATCCATAATAATAATAATAATAATAATAATAATAATAATAATTATTATTATTATTATTATTTTTATTATTATTATTATTATTATTATTAAAATGCATTTAATGTATATGTTGCCTTTCTCACACCCAACATTGCATTACAATAAAAAAATTTAACCAAAAAACAGGAAAAACCAAAACACTGAGCTCCATGCAAACTGCCGGGATCTAATTTCAATGGTGTAGTTGTCAGATTCTGCAGATAGGTAAATTCTGTCAGATGTATGTTCAGGGAAGCTCTTTAATAAAGACACTAGGAAGGCAAACACAGTCCAAGAATCATGTTGGAAATAACTAAATCAGACAAGCTAGGGCTATGGCATAAGAAAAGAAGAACCAGAAACCACAAATGGGGCTTAAAATTCGCCACTTACACACTACATGTTACATGACATTACTTTTATTTGTAATTTGCCAGGATCAGTCTGACATGCACCTGCACAGAACCACAGAACAGTCTGGGAAATGAATCCTGGCATAATAACATGACAGTAGCTTCTCAGATTCCCACTGAAGGCCTACATAGGTATGGCACACATAGCCTGTCCAATCACAATTCACCAGGCAACACCACAGGATCACAACCGGGAACCGACAGAGAAATGAACAAAAACAGCAAAACATTAAAACTGAAAACAAACATGAAACATACAAATGGAAACACATAAAAATGTAGATTAAACATAGGAAGAAAAGAAAATGCTCTTGTGAGAAGTGTCGGCCAAAACGTCCACAGCGTACTTGAAACCATTACCATGTGAACAGAATGTTAAAAAAATGCTGCATGCAGAAATCTCACAGATCAAAGAATGCCTATTTTTTGTGGAATGTCTACTAAATAATACCTTATAGTTTTGTAATTGCTATACAATAAAATTGTTCCTAATGGTTATAAAAAATGTTTTTTGTATTTAATATAAAATGTTCTGGACCCATTTTTATATCCTGCTTGAATGCAATTTTTGATTCACTCAATTACAGGCAATCTGATTGGGTACTTGCACATCAACAACAATATCATCCACAATCAAGGAGACAAATGCATTAGTGTAGAATTTTATTCTCAAAAAGACAAGAAAATGAGTTAGAAATTTCCTCAATTCAACAATCACAATTCAACAATCAATGGTTCGGTCAGGAACTATGGCCATCGCAAAAACTCAGTTGGATGATAGACTTTAGTGATTCTGCAGTAATACACAGTAAGTAGACAGGAAAAAACCCAAAGAGAATAGGGCTTGGTGATATGGCCAAAAATGTTATCACAAAAAAAATTTCATATCAGTCATTATTAATAATCACAATAATGTCAAATCATTATTTCTTTTAAGTTAAAAGGTGATTTTTGCTCCTGAGTGAAGTTGAAGAAACCAGAGGGTTAATTGTGATTTTAAATTGTTCTTTTTGGTCAGAAAATGAACATAATGACTAATTACCAAACAGCAGAACATGTCACAAATCTGAGGTAGTAGAGCATTATGTCAATAAATTAAACAGAATGTATGAAGCAAGAGTTAGCTTGCTATTTTCATAGTTTTCTTTTACTATTCCTAGATGTACATTTTGGGTTATAACTTTAGGGTTTGGAATATTAAAAATAAACTAATCAGAATGGATAAGTACATGGACGTGGATAAGTTTTCATTAAATTGACTTTTCATTGACTTTTAATATTTTATGTCTAGAATAGGCTATTTCAGCCATTCCCATCTTAAGAATGCTGTGGCATAATTTGAAATCTGAAAATCCTCTGTGGTTTACCCAAATCTTTTACTCACAACTCTAATCAACGAGACTAAGAGACTACGAGACTCACATTCACATAGAACTGTCCTGTTTATGAAATAAAAAATATATAGGGAAATGCTTGAGTATTTTAAAGTTGATTACACATTTGAAAATGAAAAAGGTTTTATTTATTTATTGCCAGTGTCCTCTCATGGCCCACCTGCAGTACCTTCACATACCTTCAGTACTCCACCAAGGGGCCATGGCCCACACTTTGAGAAACACTGGCTCACTTCATAAATTTTTGGTAATTGTGTGTTGTAAGAGAGCGCACACTCACACATTTATAGAAGGTAAGCTGCTGAACTGAGAAATCGATGCAAGGTAGTGATGGGAGGTTCTGATCGTTTTACTGAATCAGATTTTTGAATCTCATTCAGTAAAATGAAAAAAATCTTTTTTAAAATCATGAATTCATTCACTGGAACTAATGTGGCACTGTAGCTGTCATCTGAGTGATGACAAAGAGTATGGTTCTCAAACACTAAGAGCAACATGATTTGCTACAGTTGGTAAAGTATAATACACAAGTTCACTTTTGTGAAGCTTTAAAAGCAGTCTTTTTAGACCATAGCCTATTGAGAAATTCAGCTTAAAATTACTGATTACTCCAATTACCCATATGAGAGTGCTGCACATATCAATAAAAATTATCATTCTTTTCATTATGATAGCTATTCACATCAGCCTGGTCTGATCTGGTCATTGAAGACTCATAATATATGAACTCATTCCAATGGAAAGGTAAATTAAACATCCACTCAGTATCTACTTTACACATTGCTAGCTAGCTATGGAAATGTTCTGGTTGACCAGCTAATGTTAGCAAGCTCTCCTCTCCAGTAATAATAACATTGGTAATGTTACTGCTGTAACCACATGAATAATGAAGGAGAGACTCAGACAAGAAGACCAGTAGTTCATGAATGAATCACTCATTCCTACACTGTGAATATGCAGCAGTCATGTAACAAGTGAAGGAGACACTCAGACATGAAGACCTGTACTTATGTTTTGTGAATTAATCAGCCATTCAATGAGATTATCCAGCAGTCATGTGACAAGTGAATGAGAGACTCAAATGCAAAGACTTGTAGTTATGATTTATGAATTAATCAGTTATTTCTATACTGAGAATATGCAGTGGTCATGTGACAAGTGAACAGAAGACTCAGACCTGACAGACTATCGTGAAGTATTGTGAACAAACCTGAGCAGCATGAATAAATCACTCACTGAGATGCCTCATTTCTCCCCATACAAAAGATTAGTTCAAAATGAACAAATCATTCACAATGTCACATCACTAATGAGAGGCTACACTAGCTATGTAGTCACATGGTTTTCAGACAGTGTACTGTCATGTTTAGTTTTGTCTTACATTTCAGTGGATTTGACCTACTTGTGACAAATGTGTAATAAAAGTTATTTGTTTTCCATCTTTGCAATGGACATCAAGTGAGTAAAATATTGGACACTTGTAGGACATGACTACACAGAAAAAATAAGTGATTCAGTGGTTCAGTAAATGTAACAGAAATAAACCTGTGACTTTTACACAAAAGGCAAATTATTCAAATTACTTAAATGTTTTAGGTACTAAAATGTACTAAATTATTCCATGTAAATATGTGGAAAAACCCAAATAGTGTATTTTACTTACTTTACAGGGTTAAATTTACTATAATTTTTTAAGTGCTCACAAAACTAGAAAAAAGACAAAATATCTACTTTAACTGATTGCATGCACATCTTGGGTTCTGCCAGTTCAGTCTTAATGATGGATGATATTAATGTATTTACTCATTGGTTTGTTACTTCTGGTTAGAACCACTGAATGTTTTCGTGACCAACAAGTACCAATGATAGTGTTTCGGTTACAAGATTGAGATGTATGTAGTATGTATGTGTAACTCAAATTTGAGTATAATGTAGTTATAAAACATGGAAGCTAATTACTTTACTCAACATTTACTCTACATTTTTCGAAGCATAATTCTTGGTGCTGTGTAATATACTTACTAAGATTTCTTTGAGTGGAAATTGTTACCACACTTTTCTTAAGTAAATTTCACAAATATTTTTTTCAGTATACGGCTACAAGATAGAGTGATTAAAATATTAATTATAAATGATTAAAAATGTACCCCAAGATAGAGTGATTAAAATATACTTGAACAGAGTGTTGCAAAGGAACCGGTCATGAATAACAAATAAGAATTCTGATTAACCTCTACTTGTAGATATCATAGTAAACTTAAGAACTTTAAAATATACTTAGCATTATGAAGTAAATTTCACTTGGGTATTACAAATGAAAGGCACCACAAATTATGAGTAACCTTTACTTGAAAATATGGTCTGTTAAATTTACTAGCTATTTCTGCATAGAAATCCTTTCCTAGATTTTTAAAATAATAAATTCCACTCCCAATTTTTTTTTCAGTGTTGCAGCTAGGTGGCCTTTTCAGCAGTAGAAAAAAATAGACAAAGAAATTTCAATTCCAGTCAGCATGTCAAACCCTTTGTACAGATTGTGGTCAGTGTCTTCCAATTATTACACCAAAGGAAATACAAAACCAAAAACATTCAGCAATGTGATTATTTTATTGAGTCACAGGCAGTGCCTTTAATCAGTCACATTATTAACCAAAAAGCTTACATGTCTGCCTTGTTGTGAAACATAGTGGTCGCGTGCACTACTGATGGGCGAGTTCAGATTGTGGTTGTTCCAAGTAGGAAAGGTAAAAAAACATATTCCATTATCCAGCTTTCTACGATATCGTTCTATTATGGCCATGCTAGATGCAGCAGCACTAACCTACTATGGCAATGTTTTTTAGAATCATGACAGAAAATCAAAACACAGCCTCCAACTCACCAACAGAAAGGAAGAAGGGCCCTCTCAACATTGCATGCCACATAAACAAAATTATGACAGTTACCCAAAATTTAACACAGCATGACGTCAACTTCACATTCAATTATATTTAACATTTATCAAACATTTGTTACATTTATATTGAGGAAAATTATATTGTGATAATTATTGTTCTCTTGCCCAGTCCTAAAACAGAAAATCACATCTTAGTGTAACGCTTTTAGAAATCGGTTGTTTAATGTCCACATTTCCGACATTTTCTTTGTTGCCAGTGTTGCTACAGTACTCAAACAAAACAATGTAGTTTATCACTTTCTCATTATTATCACCTTTAACATTACTTGTAAAGTGTTCCTCAAGGCTGTAAAGATTTGACATGGGTGGCATGGTGCAGTGGTTAGTACTGTTGCCTCATAGCAAGAATGTTCTGGATTTGAAACTTTGGCTGGCTGGGGCCTTTCTATGTGAAGTTGGTATTTTCTTCCTGTGCTTGCGTGGGTTTCCTCTGGGTGCTCTGGTTTCTTCCCACAGCCTAAAGACATGCAGGTTAGATCAACTGGCTACACTAAATTGCCCATAGGTGTAAATGTATTCGTCTCTGTGTTAGCCCTGCGATAGACTGGCAACCTGCCCAGGGTGTACTCTGCTTCTTCCCCAGTGTCTGCTGGGATTGGCTCCAGCTTCCCCATGATCCTTAACATATAAGCAGTATAGATCATGGATGGATGGATGGATATAGGTTATAATTTCTTGTAGCCCTGTTTAATCTTTTTGGGTCAAAATCTTTTGGCTGAAAGAACCAAAAGAACACTTTTGACCTTTGAACATTTTTTAACCTTTTTTTGGCTGAAAGGTTTCCCTGACATCCCTAATAAATAGTTTCTAATGTTAGCTCAGTCAAACATACACTGATAGATTTTATTTCACATGAACTCCAAATGTACTCAAAATATTCATCATTTACCTTGACAGAAGGCAAGAGCACATGAGGTGGGCAAAGGGGAGGTGCTTCCAGGAAATGTCTATTATTATTGGAAAGTTCATAACACTTGTGAAAACCATTGCAGTCTGTAGGCTCATTTTACTGAGGAGAAGACAACTGCTCTTTTGTTGTATTTTTGAGTGATAGACAAGCATACTTGTGGAGGTACAATGCAACATCATAAAGATGGGCAGGTCTGGTAACAAAATATAATCTGATAAAACATCACAAGATATTGTGGCAACATAATATTGTGTAAGTATGATAATAGTTATATTGGACTACTCCATGTTTGATAAATTCATGTGAATGGATAAGATGTAAAAGAAAATCTGCACCTCAAGTAGTGATGGTTCTTGTTTAGAAAACTAGGGTTGCTGAATGATGGCCAGTTGATTTTTTCCATCCTTATATCATCATGGCCACAGTATTTTTCAAGTAAAATCTGCTGAAATACTTTTCTGGGTCTGATAGTTGACAATCACTGGTGGACAATGTAAGATATCGTAACATATCCTCATTCCTGTTTTAATAATATTTACAAGCAAATGCAAGCAAAGCAGCTCTTATGTGAATATAATGTGGATAGCTTCAGTGGATATAAGATCTACACACCCCTGTTAAAATTGCAGGATTTTTTTATGAAAAACAAATTCAACCAAATCTCAGCAAGCACTCTTTTTTTGGTATGTGTCTCTCAACTTAGAACATCATACACACTACCAGTCAAAAGTTTGGACACACCTTCTCTTTCATAGGTTTTTCTTTTTTTTGTTTTATAAATTGTAAAACAATACTGAATACCTCAAAGTACGAAGCAACACATATACTGAATTATGTAGTAAACAAAAAAGTGTAAAAAAAAACCCAAACAAAATATGTTTCATAATTTAGATTCTTCAAAGTAGCCACCATTTACCTTAATGATATTGTTGGCATTATCTTAACCAGCTTCATGAAGTAGTCACCTGGAATGCTTTTCAGTGAACAGGTGTGCCTTGTTAAAAGCTTATTAGTGGAATTTCTTGCC
>JAQQZR010000180.1:0-16286 GCA_030068235.1 Notoglanidium macrostoma | reverse complement strand
TATGTTCTGTTGTGAATAAAATATTGGCTCATGTGATTTGAAAGTCTTTTAGTTTTCATTTTATTCAAATTTAAAGACCGTCCCAACTTTTCTGGAATTCCGGTTGAATATATATACTGTATATATATATATATATATATATGAACTGTACTTCCAAAAATTAAAAATAACTTTCATTCTTTTGATACATAATCTTTATTTTTTATTATTATTTTTCATGTATATTAAATTATCTGTAAGTAAAATAGGAATCTGTTTTATTGGTCTATTTTATTGTTTAAAGCTTAAAGCTGCAGTCAGTAGGATTCAGATGAGAGTGCACTTGAAAATTTAAATGGGTATAACTTCCAGGTCCCACACCCTCCCTCAACAACACCCTCCCTGTTGCTCTACAGCCCTGTCTCCAAAGCCCCTCCCTTCAGAGGAGGCTGCCCACGCATGCGCAGGCTAGCAACCAAGGCAACTAAAAAAGCAGCATGTAGCATATAAACTTAACTTCAAATGCACAAGTGTACATTCACTATGGAATCATACACTTCACAACATTTTTCACTGCACCTAATTTCAACCTTAATGCTTTTGCATCTGTCATTGCTGCCAGTATGTGTGCCCTTTATTAGCTTCTTTAATTAAATTGATACATTGTGGGAAAGGCCAGTGGATAAACTGGGTTGGTTATTCGATCAGCTTTGCCAAGTGAAAGATTTCACTAAGGCTGATGCAGATTTGCTGAGCCGCAGTCCTGCATTACAGTCTAATCATCAGAATGCCCTGATGGTCAGCTGTCAGCACTCTGTGTGCCACGATGGGCTCATTATTCAAATTTAGAGATTAAGAAGCCGCCACTGAAAGTGCATCAGGGTCTGTCTCTGTATGCAATTTCTTTTCCAGACAAGACAACATGGAGAAGAAGCTCACACTTTTCCCCAAGGAGGCTCTGTTTATAACCACACAGAATCAGAGGAATCAGTCTTTACATAGCTTCATTCATCAGTATTGTCATTACAGTATGTTTCAGTTAGGGCAAGACTCTGTAAGTGCTTGTCAAAGATGCTCCATTCCAAAACAATTTGTGCACTGATCATTGTCCATCATGTAACAATTTACATTTTACAACAATTTACAAAAAGCTATGAATTTATAAAATTTTGAAATTAATTACTATGCATCCAGAGCACCCATGCTGCTACATGGACCTCCATGTATCTGTTCTAAGAATACAGTGAACTGTGGCAAGAATAATAATTCAAATATTAACCTTTCATTAGGATACTTTTTGAATGATCATTACATTAGAATACCATTAAAGCTACCATCACCAAACAAAATCCTTGGATGGTACAGACAACAAAAGATGAAAGTGCTACACTTTGCATGTTGAATCCACTTCCCCAACTCAACAAGACAAAAATTGGAAAGAGAATGACATGGAGGGTGACAGATGAGATACGTACTTACCTTGCTCCACAAGGGACAAGTGTCTCATAAAAAAAATGTCACTGATGCAATAAAAAAGTACAGTTTCTTCTATTTCTGTCATATCCAAAAAATACTAAGAGGTTTTGCTCAAAGGAAACAGAGTTTTAATTTATGATCGCTTTGCAATAGCATGCCTTTTGATTTTATGATGAACTGCACTGATTGGGACTGCTACATAAAGCCTGTTAAAGAGCGCATGGAATTAGAATACTGTCAGTTTTCAAAACAGTAGTAACGCTGTAAGACAGATAACCATGTCCCATAAAGAAAGACTTCAAGCTACTCTTTGAAGGTGATTGATAATTGAATTTGAATGGACACATATTGTGCACTTCATCACTGGTGTTTTGATATGACCTCCGTATAATTATATTATGAGTTATTGCTGGTAAGGGACGAAGAATTATATGGTTTGCTTTGTTGACTTGAGCAACCTCTGAGATGATAAGAGGGGAATTTTGTATTTTATACATAATTTAAATGGCTTTGGAAGCACTGGTACATGGACAATACAAGAGGCAACAGAAATTCATGATTATACAACTGTTTAAAAATGAGTTAAGGAGCTAAGCTATAGGGCATATTTGGGATGGATGATCCCAAATATCACACCTACACACATTATTGGAAGGTTGAAGAAAACCAGATAACCCAGACAAAAATGCACGCGGACTATGGGAGAGCATACGAAACTTGTAAAACAGACTCAGCATCAGAACAAATTTAAAGGGGGGGGGAGTTGGGTGTGTGTGTGTGTGTGTGTGTGAGGGTTGTTGGGAGCATAAGGGTAAGCATGAGGGGGCACAAACTGCAAAAACTTAATTTTGTTTTATTTCATTTCATTTAGCGAAAAGGTTTTAAATTTTTCTATGATTAATATAAATTAATTAACAAAATGCAAAGTCTTGGCTTGCAAATATTCCACCATGATGCCGAGTCTGTTGTAAACATTGTACCCAATAACTAGAGCTACAGAATAGTAACAATGAAGAATTCAGGGGATTGAAGCCTCCATTTATTACTGGGGTTTGAACAAAGTTACCATCAATGACAAATAGCCACTGTCCCTCATGACCAGTTCTTTTGTCCTGCACAGGTGAGGCAATATTTTCAAGCTTGACTTGTGTGGAAGACAACCTTTGGTTTTTCAGACTCAGGTAAGTGATGTTGTGAGGGAAATGGGAATGTTTTTATCACAATGTCATCCTGTTTTATTTATTTATTTATTTTTTAACTTTAAGTATTTTCAGAAGCTTACAGGTCTTACAGGTCCACCACATTATGTGCTACCTGCAAGAGAACTAAGGTTATTCCTGAGGATTTGGATCTTTTCAGAGGGGGTTGATAAACCTTGAGAAAGTCTAAGCTTTAGCTGACTGTCCATTTCCCATTACAATTAAACAAGAGTGCAGGCATGTGGTTTTGATGAGTTATATAGATGTTTCATGTGTAATTTTAGTTCTATTGCAGACCCTTCACTGTCCTGAGCTAGAAATGGAAGCCCCACATCCAGTGGATGCCTGAAACTCAGAAGGCATTTGACCCCCTAAAGAATTGGTTGATATTGACTTTCATAGTTCCTAATTCAGAGCTTCTTCAGTCCTTTGTTGTGGAGGTGTATACATTAGTCACAATGTAACTTCTGCAGATGTAAAGCAGGTGTAACAAGGAAGAAGTAATAGCTTATTAAATAATGGAAAAATACAGTATGTGCAAAGTTATAAATTGACTTTTTCCTGAAATGTTTGTTTTCAAAATAATAAAAATAAGCAACCCTGTTTTAAAAAGAAATCTTTTATATTTTCAGGGATCCCACATAACACCAAATATATACAGTCCTCTCCAAAAGTACTGGAATGACCAGGCCAATTCTTTTGTTTTTGCCAAACAGAAAGGCAGTTGGGTTTCAGATCAAAAGATGAATAGATCAGAATTTCAGCTGTCATTGCCTGATATTTACATCTAGATGTGTTAAACAGTGTAGAACATGGCATACTTGGTGGCAGGCCTCTCAATTTTTAAATAAGCAAAAGTATTGGAATAGAGTGTCAAAGTAAATAACGCTTAATATTCGGGTGCATACCTCTTGCTTGTAGATTGTAGTTAGCTATATCTATAATTTATTAATCTTGTTTTGATGCATACTCATTTAATTGATGAACATTTAAAATGTACAATCACACACAGCATATAAGCAGCTATATAAATAGTATATAAGCATAGTATATAGTATATAATCATAGTGTATAAATTATCTTTGGTGTCTTGGAGTGTGTGTCTAATTGTACATCCATAAATATACCTTAGTTAAAAATGTATGGCATATGTTCTTGAACTTCTGGTCTTTTATGATTCACTGCACCTGCTTCAATCAAAAGGTCCAGGGTCTTTGTTGATATTACGAATAATGAAGGTTACACCAAAGGGCAGAGCTTTCTCTTACTGTTGGTACGAATGACCTCCTGTTCCTTTCTACAGCAGGGCTGAATGAGTCTCCCACTAAAGGAGCTCCACTCTTTAACCAGTAATCATAGAAGATATATTGTTTATTGTCCAGAATGGCTTTAAGTTTATTGAGTGTCCTCTTTTCCACAACCACCTCAAAACTGTCCGTAGACCCAAGATCAAGCAAGCCTTCTTGATTAAAAGGCTATACTATGAAGTGAGGTCTTATCCAGGTAACTTTATGATATTGAGTGTAACTTCCCAAACCGTTACTATGAAAGGTGGATAATTTGTACCCGAGTTATGCTGTCATGGCAATTTACTCTATATCTAAACTGCTGCAAGCAAGTTATCTTCATGCTTAACTCAATGTTACCTTATAAAAGCACTGACCTTCCATCCAAAATGTTGTTGAGAAAAATGCTGGCACATCTGGAAGACCCAATTGACATTGGCACAGGGATTTATAAGAAGCTCAGTCTGCACGGCAAAGGTGTTTAGAGACTGTCAAAATCCTCTAGCTTACACTGAAGATGTTCTCTATGAAAGATATTGATTCTCATCTGAGTGAATTCTGTCTTTCCTGGCTTCTAGAGCCAGATGTCTCCAATGCCTCTCCCTGGACACTTCATGTACTCCATCGGTGATAGTGAACATCTAAGCAAGAATACTGTATGCCAGTTTTCACAGTGGTATTTGCTCTCACTAAACTACTGGATGCATTTCTTGTGTTCCTGGCCATTTAAGTGTTGTAAAGCTCAAAGACGCATTTTATGATATTGCAGGTAATTTGTAATATAAAATACCTTTATTTTTAATATGCATGTGCTAGGCCTATATACAAAACATTTGTCCATAGAATAATTGTATGCATATCCCCATTAGAGCACCTCTGGGAGAACATGAGGGGAATAATGTGAATAGGAAGTCATTTCACAGCATCAGTGCTTAGGTATTTGATTATATCACATTAACTCTGGCATATTGGAGACCCTATATTATTTTGTCCTTAAAGCTTCTATTTGTATTCAAGACAATTAAAGACACATTGATCAAAGGCTGGACAATGTATAGCAATACCTTTTTGTCCTGTTCCAGTTTAACTATTTGAACCTTAAGGTTTCTTTTTTTGTTAGCATTTTTTTCTGGCAGTCGAGCATTCGCTTATAGAGCAAGCAAACACTGTCAGATCCAGCCTGCACAAGAAAACACATTGTGAGAACAAACATGGCATGCAGGATTCTGCATCATTAGTGTTATGTATTGTCAGTATGAATAGTCCTTTTAATAGCAATGGAAAGCTACCCTTTGGATTCTCTGAGAGGCCTGAAAGGAGGTAGCCATGGGTTGGGAGATTGGTTGATTCCTCCTGCAATAATGTGATTATTATGGCAATAATAAATTATTATTAATAATGACAATAATGTGATTGCCAACTGACCAAAGTTTTGTTCTCTTGAAAGTTTATTCAATAGATGTATAACTGGAAATATCACCTCATGACATAGATAGTCCGGTATTAGTTAAATTAAATAGGCATAAAAGTGATTAAATGGATGTGAACTTGAATGTGTGTCAGACATGACTGACATGGTCTCCTCACCCAAGTCCTTCTGAAATAAAAAATTGAAGACAAAAGCTGTTAAATTGTCAAAATATCAGCATTGATAAATCAACAGAACTCTTTTTTTTCCCACACTTACCTCTGCATGAGAGTCATATTATGGGTATGCTGGTTTCTGGTACAGATCAATAGTATCTCCTTCAATTGTATACAAGACTTGCGTGTGAAGTACAAAAAATATTTTAAACTGGGCAATCAAAACAATGATATATTACTAACTAATAATATTAATAACTAGTATTACACACCACTTGTTAGAATATTTTTTTAGAATTTTTTTAGAATATTTCATCCTGACTTGTTGCCAGGTGCACGTTCCACTGGGGTTGAAGCTGAAATGATTGTCAGAATAAAGATTATCTTAACACAATAGCAATACATTCATGCCTTGGTGGCTTTAGGGACTACACCATTAACAATGAGTAAAATCTCAATTTCAGAGATGTAGCCAATGTAGGATATAATTGGATTATTCTTAATTATAATTATTTTTGCATATTTAGATAGACCATTTTATGTGTCCTTACATCTCAATTATAGTACAAATAAAAGAAGAGTCCTTAAGACAAAATCGAGAACAAGAACAGTGTTCTTATGAATGTACTCTGTTGACAATGCCTGGGCAACTAGCCTCCTGTACTTGGCTGGCCACTATGGTTTTAGATGTAGCCCCTAACATTTCTTTAGACTCCTCATATCCTGACATTATTAGCCTGCATTTGAACGCACCCCTTTTATGCAAACATGCACAAGGTCCATAGTACAGTTTTACATCAATTTATAGTTTGTCAACCCTGACTTTCCTTAATAACCCCCAAGTTAAAACGGAGTACGTTAAGTTCAATTTGTAGTACAGCTCCCAGTTTGTTCAGTTTTTGTGCATCTGCAGCTCTGATACTGCCTCCCCAGCATACTGCTGCAAAGAAAACTATACTGGCTACTACAGACTGGTAGAAGACCTTTAAAATCTTTCTTTAAACAGAAGTCAAGTATAGTACATAGTATAAATTTTCTTTGAATAGAATCTGAGTTCCACTCCAGCTTATTGTCAAGATGGACACCAAGGAATCTCTAGGTGTCAACCAGCTCAATGTCCTGACCAATGTCTTTGATGGTAATGGGGCTGGTTGTGGCCCTCTTCCAACTGTAGTCCATGGATGATACCACATAGAAACCATAAGGCTAGTCCTTGGATAGCCTTAGGACTGCATTAGCTAAAAACAGTTCAATAACAAGTCTCCATGATTGAACACTTTATAAATTCAGTTCAATACAATAGAGTTTATGTTAAAACTATAATGAATTCAGAAATGACTCTGATGCTTATACTCATTGGTTGTTTAGGTACATACTATGCAAGGTGCATACCAGCAATATATGTAGGTAATTCAATGTAAATTTAATTAATCAGTGTCATAAATGATTCAATTTCATTAAATTAGTGCCATTCATTAATTAGACTCATAGAATATCCCTTTTTTTTATTTAGAATTTTATGAGAAATTTAACTTACCAACCTTTAAAAACCACAGCAAAACTGAACTGCTGTTCATCCCAGGTGATTCGTCCACACATCAGGATCTCTTGAGCTCCCTGGACAGCTCTGATCTCTCTCTGCATGCAACTGTGGGGTAACCATGGACAGTCAACTTTTCCTCTCACATTGCTCATGTCGATTTCTCCTTTACAACATCAGAAGGCTTTGTCCATTTATTTCCACCCAGGTGGTACTTGTTCAGTCCCTTTTTCAGCAACTCACTCCTGCCAGGTCTGCTTGTGAGTCCCATTTGACCTCGCAACTAATCCAGAATGCAGCTGCATGACTCGCTTTCAACCTTCCCAAGTTCTCCTATACCACCACATTGCTACGCTCCCCCAACTGGGTTCCTGTAGCTACCCACAGCAGATTCAAAACACGGATGTTTGCCTACAAAGCCAAAAATTGACAAACAACCTCTCAAAGCACATATCACACCATGCACTGTACCAAGCTCCCTCTGATCCTCCAGCACTGCTCAACCGATCACACCATCTCTCAAGGTACAAGGAATGCAAACATCTAGATTCATCTCTGTTTTGGCACTTAGGTGGTAGAATGATCTTCCCCTAGATGTCTGAACAGCTGAGCCACTGGCTGTCTTCAAACAACAACTAAAGACGTACCTCTTCCAGAAGTACTTGGATTAGCAGTTTAGACTGATGGTATTCTTATTCCAGGTCATAGTGAACCAGTATTAAGATTTATTTACTTATAGAGACTTCAAAGCACTTACATAAATCACTCTCGGTTAGGGTTTCTGCCAAATGCTAAATGTAAATGTAAAATAAGCATGTAACCATGTGAATGTAAAATAAGCAAAAATGATTAAAACCTCAATTTTAGTTGAGAATAGTAATAATCGTTGACTTGGTTTCTGCAGATTTAGTTCTGAATAGTTTGACATCTTGCAATATCAAAGTAATAACCTCAACAAGGCATTAAGATGTTTAATAATATAGCATTCACTGTTCAACCATAACATTACAACCACCTGCCTAATATTGTATATGTCGCCTTTGTGCTGCCAAAACAGCTCTGAACTGTCGAGGCATGGACTCCACAAGACCTCTCAATGTGCTCTGTGGTATCTGGTGCCAATATGTTAACAGCAGAACCTTGAGAGTCCTGTAAGTTGCGAGGTGGGCCATCCAACAGCTTGCCTTCTTTCCATAGTGCATCCTGGTTCCATCTTTTCTCCAGGCAAATCATCCTGTGGAAGGATATTGCACATTCTCCTATTTCTTATGTTAACAAATTCAGGTTACACAGTATTTCTCTTCACTCTCTGTTTCTCCCTTTCTAATAGCTAACTTCCTGCCAAGGGACTTAATATTGCAGAGAGCACTTTGGAAGTCAAATGGACTTCATTCAGAGAAAAAAAGCTACTATATTAGAATTAATAACTGAAGTTCGGTTTTCTGCTGAAAAAAGGCAGACCATCTTTACATAGGTCACAAAATATAAATACATTCACACTTGTTTAGTAAGATATTGAGGACAAGGATATGAGAAAAATGAGAATTGAAATTAAGGAAAATTAGGTTTAAAAAGCAGAGCTATCATGCGTACATTAACATTCAGCTTGCCGTGCAATCTATGCAAATTAGATATGTGAAAGCTTTCTTATCAAAGAGGTTCTTTTTATTATGCAACACTGCAAAGCTAGTGACTTGAAACCAGATTTGCAGCATTTCTGGCACAAGGTAATAATCATTTGATGGCCCTAATTGCATAGATATTATGCTCAAAAAGGTCAAATGAGCTTTTTTTTCTGAGAACCATCTGTTCATTGATCTCTGTGTAATGTGCTCATAATTCTGTGGACCCAAAGTAAAAATCAGTGAAATGAATCTCTGAGTGTAAAAAAGCTCTAATCACTCTACTTTACCCAGACCCACAAAGAAAGAAGGAAAAGAATAGAGGCAGATAGAAAAGGATTAGGCATTCCATTAAGAGTGATAGAGCAGAAGAATGGATGAATGTGCTATTACTCTCTATTTAGCCACACATCATGGAGGAGAGAAAGGGAGCAGTTTGACTCAGCTGTCCTGTTGCATGCTTGAAGAAGACTATATGCCTATTGTTTTTATATAATATTACAGAAGATCTAACATCTAACAATATGAGAAATGAAGTGTAATACATGAACAATTATAATCGCAACAGCACCACAGTTATGGAATTAGTCAGTCACTTATTCTAACTTTAGGATATCAAGCCAGGAGCGTCCATTTTCTTAAAAAAAGGAAAGCATTAATATAAATGCCACTCTGTTGACATTCCTATTGTGACAGCACAAATAGCAAAGGCATCAAAAGGCTCAATATTCACATCTAAAATTCCATGAAACTGGCTATTGCTGGTTAGCTACTTCTGTCAGCTCTGTGCTATGTTCTGACCTCACAGAATGAACATAGACCATTGCATCTGTGATCAGGTCAGCAATTCACGTTCACACAGCACTCTGCAGCAAGCTATATGACTAACATTAGGAAGCTAGTTGAATAGTAGGCTCTTGTTAAATCATATACAGCAGATAAGATGCAAAAGGTTTTTTGGTCTGTAAGCTGTGTAAAAGCGACAGTACACAATTTGTACTTTAAAACATTAAAGCTTTTGATGTGAATTAACATTTAGTAATAGTTGTTTTGGATAACATAATTAACAGCTTTATATTTAGTTTCTTTTTGTGGAAGTGGCCTATTTAAGTCTTGATACCATCCACAAACATGGGCCCTAAGAAATCTCCAATATCACACTCCTTTTGTGCTGCTCAACCCATGTCAGAACAGTGCATAACCTGAGATTTTCATCTAAAATGTTGAAACAACCAATCAACAACTTCCCTTCAATAACCCAGCATACACATACACTTGCAAATCTGTAATTACTTCTATGAATGCATTTGTATTAAACATTATAAAGGGTAGGGTTAGAGACAGGCTTTGAGACATGAAAACATTTCTGAAGAACAATCTTGGAACCACAGTATTCCAGCTACACTAGATGCTGGCACTGAATCTGCTCTTCCTGCTTATAGTTTCTCTTCAGTTCTTCTTTCCCTCCTGCCTTATTCTTGCTTATGCTCTTTCAACTCCTGTTCCCCATGCAAATGTTACCTGGCATGGTTTAAAACAAGACAGTTGTATCTTTCAAAAGTGGTTGATTTAGTTTTGTTGTGAGCAGTATCAACTCAGGCACATTATAAAATAAATTTTCCAGTGGAGGTCAGTGATGAAGGGCATTGCAGGACATATAGTTTACTTAGTTTTCTTTGTGAAAACTATCTTAGTTGACGTCATTATGATTAGTATTTCGAATATACATACATGTTACTGATAGACTTGCATTTATGACTATATTCCTTTGTTTTTTACCATACAGTAATGGTTTTCCTTTTACAGAAACTGGTTCAAGTAGAAGCCCTTTAAATAGTGTGAGCGTGTGTTGGAATGACGAGATAGAAAAAACAGTCGGGGGAATCAACGATGCAGTGAACAACAAAGTGTCTCTTTATTTTTCCCGTGATTTAAATCCACACGTGCAACAAAAAATGAAACTCAAACAGTAGGACAAACTAACGTACTCAAGTGTTCAGTTCGTGCGGTGAGCAGGTGAGAGGGTGAACGGCTCACGTAGCACGTGTCAAGCACTTGCTTCCGGGTGACACGGGGAATCCTCAGGCGATGCAGCTCCTCCAGGAATGTGGGGGCGGTGTTCATGAAATTAACATGAACATGAAATTAACATGAACAATCAACATGAAATTAAGCCCACATGCAAAAGCACTCCTCCCTTAATTACACCAATTTTAATATGCTAATAAGGGCTACACCTCTTCAGATTCAGAAGAAATGAAGCAGCATGTCAGCTGAAAAAATAACTGTCAGTGAGTGAAGGGTGGAAGTTCTACTTTCCAAGGTAGAGTTCGGAAAATTATTTGGCATTCTGTTCTCTGGCATTAATAATAAAATAGATTTATAATGAATAGGTTGCAGCATATGTTGTTCGACTTTAGTGTGATTTATTTATTTTCAACCAGACGGTGCGGAGGGCTTGTAAACTAATTCCTAAGATTAGTAGTTTCACCACATCTCCTCTAAGTGTGAACAACTGACTAAGTTGGTGTGGAGGAACACATTATCTTGCTCATTATCTTCACTCTTGATATATCCGATACATCTGCGAGCGTGAAAGATGGTGTATGCAATGTTTGTACATGAGGCCCCTGGACTCAGGAGATAAAGTTCATATATGCTCACTTTATTAGGATCACCTGTACACCTACTTATTCCTGTAATTATCTAACTAGCCAATCATATGGCAGCAATGCAATGCATAAAATCATGCAGATACAGACCAGCAGCTTTGCATATTGTTCACGTCAACCATTAAAATGGGGAAAAAGTGATTTCAGTGATTTTGACGATTTTGGCATGATTATTGGTGCCAGACGGATTAATGTGAGAACTCCCACCTATGATTTTCACATATAACAGTTTTCAGTGTTTACTCAGAATGGTGCAATAAAGAAAAAAAATCATCCAGGTAGTAGCAGTTATGTGGATGGAAATGCCTTGTTGATAAGAGATGTCAACAGAGAACTGGTTTGAGCTGACAGAAATGCTACAGTAACTTACATAACCATTTTACATTTGTGGAGAGCAGAAAAGCTTCTCAGAATGCACAACACATCAAACCTTGACACGGATGGGCTATAGCAGCAGATGGTTCCACTTCTCTCAGCCAAGAACAAGAAGCTGAGACTGCACTGGGCAGAAGCTCACCAAAAATGGACAGTAGAGAACTGAAAGAACATAGCACGGCCTGATGAATCTCAATTTCTGCTGAGGCACTCAGATGGTAGCATCAGAATTTGGTAGCAACAGCATGGACCTTACCTTCCTAGTGTCAACAATCCAGGCTGGTGGTGGTGGTGTAGTGGTATGGGGAATGTTGTCTTGGCACACTTTGGGCCTGCTTCTACCAATCATTCCTTGAATACCAAAGCCTATTTTAGTATTGTTGCTGACCAGTAGAAAGTTTTTTAAGCACCAAAATTTTATTTTGAAAGACTTCACGGGATGCATGTATTTCATGTTACTTTTTTATATGAAATAAATGGCTCATTTAAAGAGAACAAAGAATACATACAAAGAATAAACATGTAAGAAACAGTACTCAGAGAAGTAACAGCTGAGGGTGAGTGACAAAACGTTTGGAGAAAAAGCATGTAATGCTACTAGAATCTTAGAATTAACACAATGATTACCTATGTATGTTTGTCATGATCTGTCCCTCGCTGCACACACACTTTGTGAACTTGGCCACGTGCGGTGTGCTCTCGATTATACCTGTCATTCAGCCAAACTCTGCACAAGTAACAATGTTGTATATTCTAGGACAGGGGTGTTAAACACATATGAGTATTTTTTGTGAGCAGGTTAAAGCTTTTTAAATATATGTGCTTCTGCTATTTCGGAAATATAAATTAAGAAAGATATTGAAGAATAACTCACATGGGCTACTTTCTCTGCATAGAGAATACTGTATATGTCCTTATCTTGCTTTCCTTCCTTGTTTATCATACTACATCGTACTACATTTCTTTTTTTAACCTATTTCTAGGTCTTGACATTGGGTGATAAATTTTTGGATGCAAAGTTAATCACTGAATCACACTAAAGACCAACTCGCAACATGTTTCTGAAGTATTTCTGGATATGGGTTTGACATCAATCTCACTGAAACAGCTGCTTCAAAATGTTCAATGGAAAAAAAAAAACCCAGCACAATCACAAATGCTGCTAGGCTATTCTTTATGAGTTACTATCTAGCTATTTCAGACTTCAGTCAGCTTGTGGATATCAGCTTCTGAAAGTGGATATCAGAACAGACAGAAATAGATTATGTTGCCTTTAATGTTTGTTGAGTATTTAAAGTTCTGCACAAGGCACATAAAATTAGTAATCATTCTCATTTTTCATTTCCAGCACTTTTAAGCCGTTTTGAATGGAATCTTCCTGGTATTCCAGCCTTACATTTGAATTCATGCACCTGAATGAAACCTGAAGAGATATGCAGAGTCCACGTGCAGGAGGTTGATTAAAGGAATAGTACACAATCCAGAAATCAACATGAAGCGGAGCAGGGTCAAATGTAAAATTTGAGCAATATTTGAATTATAGTCAAAGTATAATTAGAACCAAGGGGCAAATCCAAAGAGTAGTAAAAGAAGCAAGACAAGTATGATATGGCAAAATCAAAGCTTTTAATAAGTAACCATGTGCTTTATTCTATTGACAGTTTATTAGCAATAAAGCGAAAACAAATAAAAGGTCTTGGTGTTCTGTTCCAACCAAATCTAACACACCTCTTTTAGTTGACCAAGTACTACTGAAAGAAATGATTGGATGGTCAGGTGGGCATGATTATGGTTGAAGCTAAAGTTTTTAGGGAGGTGAATCTCCAGGAACAGGATTGGTGACCACTGCTTGCTTGCATCCACACTGTGACCAAAAATGACCCTTAAAATGTTTTGTTGTTCTGTTCGGCATGGCAGTTGCTTGAATAGCCAAAAGACAGTGATTAGGTGTGAAAATGGACACAGTTTGTTCAAACTAAGCAAGCCCATTTCAACCCCATTAGTACTAGCGTTCTATGTTTCAAGTACTTTGAGGATGATTGCTTTGCCAATTGGTTGGCATATGAGAGTGGATTTGCAAAGAGGCCCATCTAATTTAATATAAATTAAAGTAATTTATATAAGTAATTAATTATATCTTAAACGCAGCAACAACCTACTGGGCTGAAAAATAAAATCAAGAGTTGGGTTCGGAATTAACCCCAGACTGACTGTCAGCTGATGTTATTGAATTGTACTCTTTTTTTTTAGAGTGAGTGCCATACATAGCCTATCACATGTGACACATAGGTATTAAAATAAAACACATGCTTTCAAATTCACACTAACATGATTCATTGGAAACATTTAGACCTCAAAAACAAATCTGACCCCAGACGCATGTGGCAAGGCATCCAGACCATCATCGATTACAGAAGAGTGAACACAACCCCCCTAGTCAACAATGCCTCCCTTCCTGATGAGCTCAACAACTTCTATACTCATTTTGACAGGGACAACAAAACATCAGCCATCAAAGCTTCCCCTGAGATGAGCAGTCCCTTAGTAGAAGTAGAAAGCCTTTACTGTCATTGTACCAGTACAATGAAATGCTACACCTGTAAAAAGTGCAAGTGCAGACAAGTGAAGACAATGACTTAAAAAAAAAACATGTCCCATAAATATAAAGAAGCTCCAATAAAAAAAGGCAGAAAATTGTTATTGCACTAATGTAATTATCACACAGACTGGAATGAAGATGCACATATTTAGGTTCTACACAAGTAGGCTCAGAAACAGACTTTTTTTTACAACACCATCATCAAGCTGAACTCCCAGCCCCAATACTAACCCACTACCCTTTCATGGGATTAATACACAGCGATAGCCATGCCAACCCTCACACCTTACCACTCCTAATGGGAATAAGCTGCAAGCTACCTTGGGGTCTACCCTTTTAGGACCCAAACAGCTAACACTTAAAAAAGACTGCTGATTTTATTTAATACCCAAGCTTTTAGAATTCTCAAGTTATCAGTGCTAATTCTTTATCAGTGCTTGCTGAATTTTTTTTACAATGTGGAAATTTACATAAACAACAAAGGATTTCCCCCAATGCACGAAGAGTCTTTGAAATATCCTATGTAATAGCATTCTCTTTGAGAAACTAAAGATGCTCATATTAATTGTCTTTTGTAATTGAAAAGCTTATTTACAAAAACCTTCTAGGTCCAGTTAAAAAAAAATGTGTTAAAGTATTAAATAAACAAAGTTTTTTTTTTTTTTTTTGCCAAACATAAAATCCTTTTTTTTGCCTGCTACACTCAAAACTGCCAAAGTTCAACATTAGGAGTCTATGTAAAATTTATCTTGTTTCCAGCTGTCAGGTTCACTTCAGGCTCACTTCAGTCCTTAAATCATTAAATACACTTTAATATAAATTTATGCAAATCTCTGGATATATACTGGAATTATGGCAGATAATTCTACCAAAAATCATTCTATCAGTTGGTGTTATGATTATGGTGATGGAGAGCATTGCATCAGTAGTTATATCCCTTTCATATTTATTAGCCAGAGTTCTTCAGTCCTGGTCCTTGAATACTACAGTTGATATCATTGGTACTCCTGGACCAATACTGAGAACCACTGAAAACCATTCAGTCCATGTGACCTGTAGATGGAAGCATGGTTATCCTGGAGGAACCCACACCCATCAGAATAGAAATGTCTCATCCAACGGTGATTAATCAGAGTAACATTCCATTTATTTGCAATGGACCCAAACGGTGACAGCAACCAAACCATATCTATTCATTTACTCCATTATATTAGTCCCATATACCTATCTCCCTTTTTTTTAACCTCATTAGCTGCCCTCCTCAGTTATATATCTCTACCTCTATCTCCCACTCCATTATTTTACCTCTGTGACATGTGATTAAGTAGCTAAGGTCTCATGGTGAAATTATTGATTCTCTTGGGTTGCATTTATCGAAGCAGTGATTAAAACCCTTTGTGATAAATTATTCTTTTTTTTGTATCCGGTTCAATGGGGCCTGATTTTTGCAGAAAGTTTTATTGTGTCAAAAGAAGAAAATGCAAATTCATAAGAATTTCAATGGAACCCCATTGAAAATGAAAATTCAGTGTTGTGTTTCCATTCATTCATTCATTCATTCATGTTTAGTAACATTTTTTTCCTGATCCTGGGAGATCACGGCAGAGCAGAGCAGTATAATGAGAGGCGCAGTTACACATATAGACAATTTAGGTTAGCCAATCTACCTATCAGCAAGTTTTTGTGAGGTGTGATGAAATCAGAATACCTGGAGAAAATGCACTTGTAAATCAAGTTCAAGTTCAAGTGGCTTTTATTGTCATTTCAACATATACATGTGGTACAGTGTACAGTGAAACGAGAAAACGTTTCTCAAGGATCAAGGTGCTACATATAAGACAACAGAAGTACAAAAGGTGCACGTGTGCAACCGAAGTCAACATAAGACAACATAAAGTGCATGTGTGCAAACATGTGCAAACATAGCAAAAACAACATAAAGTGCAAGGTGTGC
>JAQQZR010000179.1:0-16319 GCA_030068235.1 Notoglanidium macrostoma | reverse complement strand
AAAGAGCTACTTAAACTCACAGAAAATGTCATCATATCAACTGTTACTCACATTTTCAGATTTTCAGCTTTTTGTAACGCATCAGCGATGCAATAGTCTGTCCCTATATAAACAATAAAGTCAGGTGGGATTGGCTCCAGCTTCCCCCCCAACCCTGATTGAAAAGCAGTATAGATAATGGATGGATGGACAGTGCAAAATCCCATCAGTGCTGTGTGTGCGTGTGTGTTTTATTTATCCCTAATCCAATCTGTAATGGACTGGTATGGGTACAGGTTTTCATTCCAACCCAGCAGTCACTGCAGCTTGGTGTATGCAACAATTTAAAACATAAGAAGACATGTTGTAAGTATTATATAGGAACTTTTTTAGTACACTTGGATACTGGCTCAAAAAATTCTTCAAAAAGAACACCAAGAATGACCTCTCAGCTGCCATAGATGCTACTAGAGATGAAATGTTATGGAAAGTTAACATCACATTTATAGTGATCATAATGATCAGGGTTATCAGTATTATTATTATCTGCATCCAATCCACGAACAATTAGTAAATGTTTAAAGGACTCTCGGTTGCCCTTCATCAGCGCGAAGCATTAGCTTAACTCCCACGTTATCATTGCCAAGCCGTGATATACCCGTGTTTCCGACTCTTGTGTTTTTGGACTCTGCCTGTTGTTTTTGTCTTCTGTGTTTTGAATATCTGTGATACCCTGTTTGCTGATCGCTCGGCCATTTATACAGAGCTTCAGGAAACTATCCTCCAATAGAAGAAGGGATGTGATCTTCCAACATGCTGGGTTAAATGATCATGTGATGATCATTTGATCATGTGATGATCATTTGATCATGTGATGATCAATGTCACACCATCAACATAATTTACAGTGCAACTTAAAATATGTGAAAAAACAAGTGACTTGTACAGCATGTGAAAGTGTGTTAGCCTTAATGTTCTTGATACTTATATGATTATTGGAAAATCTGAAATAGCTTGCACCTTAACATGGATTGGATGAAATTGACTCTGACAAACCTGTTTTCCGAAGTATGCCATTGTTGCTTTACCAAACTTTCATTTAGCGAGAATAGGTGTGAATGAAGCCTGAGATAAACATTGAAAAAGTGTATTAAGTATGTAAAGATATTCTTGCCAAGTGTCTGAAGAAATAACAAGGTCATCTTGGTAAGCTTTACAGTTTTACATATAGACAATGCTATATTAACTAAGTGTTGGAATGTAGTTGGTGTGTTACACATTCCAAAAGCCATGACCGTATATTGAGCAAATGACTTTGGTGTTACAAGTACCAAAATCTCATAAGCACATGGTGTTAATGTAACTTGCCAGTATGCCTTCAACAAACCTAGTTTGTTGGGAAACTTGGCAGCATTTACTTTACATTTACGGCATTTGGCAGACGCCCTTATCCAAAGAGACTTACATTTATTCTCATTTATACAACTGAGCAGTTAAGGCCCAGCAGTGGCAACTTGGCAGGGCTGGGATCTGAACTCATTTGAACTTCATTGTTTATGCTTTTCCAGGCCTTTACCGCAGCATCATTTAGTTATTGTCTGCTTTGCAGGGTTTCTGCTTCAGTGTCCTTTGCACATCTACCTCTACCATTTTGCACATTACATTTGGATTAGCGCTGCACTGTCTTGTCTCGTGATGTCCGCATTGTCTCGTAACAGTGTTTTTGTCTTGTCTCGTTATGTCTGCATTGTTTGCACATTTACACACTTTGCACTTTGTTGTTTTTGCCATGTTTGCACACATGCACTTTTTGTTGTCTTCTGTTGCACACGTGCACCTTTTGTACTTCTGTGTTGTCTTATATGTAGCACCTTGGTCCTAGAGAAACATTGTCTCGTTTCACTATACACTGTACCACATGTATATGGTTGAAATGACAATAAAAGCCACTTGAACTTGAGTCTCCTCTTCAGGAGGTGAAATGCATGTTCAGTTGGGATAAGATCTAGTGATTGACTTGGGCAGTTCAAAACCTAGGGTTAGGGTTACTTGAATTGTTGAGGTGCCAGTGTGTTTTGGATCATTGTCTTGCTGCATAAAGTTCCCCCCGATTAATTTGGATAGATTTCTCGATAAATTGCCAAACAGAACTTTTCTGTAAGACTTCTGCATTCATTCTGGTACTACCATCACGAGTTACATCATCAATAAAAATGATTGAGCCTGTGTCTGCAGTACCCACATGATCTCTACACAGTCATCCATTCTAGGCATTGGATATGAACCAGACACAGTAACTGCATTAACTTTCTGGTAATCTGTACAAAAATTATTTTCTTGCACTCCAACCACGTACATCGGTGACACCATATCTGGCAGTGGATTGACAACATGGTGAAAACAACTTGACAGAGACATCAACAGTCTAAATAATTCATGCAGTCTGTGGGCAGAGATAATAACTAAACATGTTTTGATATATAATGCCGATATCCCATTTTTTGCACATGATAAAATACAATAATTTAATAATAATATGCAAGACTATAACTTAAACTTTGAACATTTGAACATTTATTAGAGTGCTTGTAAAGCAAAGCCCTACACTCTGGCTTCTTATCTTTATTATTATTTTTCCAGGATTAATAATTAAATTTCAGTTTAATGTAGAAACAGAAAGTTGAAACGTTCATTTCAACTTTGTGTAGTAGGTCCTGTTACTGGTTCGGCAGCTATGACTTTTTTTTGTATTACACTCGCATACCTCCATTTTTTTTTTTTTTTTTTTTCCCCCCTGTTTCCATTAGTTTTTCCTATAGACTTTGAATAGGAGCACTTTTTGAACTGCTCTAATTTCATAAATTTTCAAAACAATACCTTCAAACTTACTAGACATCTTACTAAAACACAATATACTAAATACTATAATAATACTAAAACAGCACGGTACCACTTTTCATCAATCCATCACTTCTTTCTTTTTTTTTATTGCTTGTTTTTTTCAATTCACTTATGATTTCTTTTTCGAGGCCTTCTAATAGAGATTTTATGCTAGAAACTTTGTTCCAACTTTAAAATATTCAGCCCACTGATGAAAAGGGTGCTTTTATTTTTCTTTTTGATATTCCACTTGCATCCCTCATTTTTAATCCCTCTGTCCATCCATTTTTTTTCCCTGTATTACTCGTACTTTCTATTTTTTCATCCATTGCTTTCATCCATATTTTCCCCATAAGAGTCTGAATGGACAATTTTTCAGACTGCTCCCATATAGTCAACTTTTGAAATAATACCTCCAAACTATTTTTTTCATCCCTCGCTTTTCTCCCGTGGTCGGTCTGTCTGTCTATCTATCTATCTATTGTGAGTGGAATACTGCGGCGACAGAACAAAAGGCACAGAAGGCAGCAGTTCAGGTGAGTAACAAAAAGGCTTTATTTGTGTTCCTGTGAGTGAGTGTGAAAAAGTCTGTGTTTGTTGGGGTGAAAGTACGTTCACTGGGGAAGTTCGCTCGTGGGTGGAGTGAGGTCGGGGTCGTGCTTCCGGGTCCAAACGGGGAGATTCCACGCCCCGCTGCGGCTCTCGGGAATGGAGGTGGCGGCGGGGAAAGAAGGGTCCTCCGTGATCCGGGCTGACCTCTTAGGGTCAATCTTTTGGGAAAAATGACAGAGGGAGAGTCGTTAGTGTCCTCCTCAACAGTACTCGCCTCCGAGCTATGCCGCCGCCTCCGTTTTATCCGCTGCTGCTGCTGGCTGAGAGTTTCCTGGGAATTGTCCTCCAGCCGTGGTATATTGCACAGCCCTGCCTTACTGGCTAGCGGTGTAAGAGTGGTGCGGATCCTCCAGATTCCCTCGGTGTACTCTGGAGGGTTGGAGCGCTTGCCGAGGCTCGACTGGCTGTGTGGTCACCGGCGTCACACTATCTATCTAGCTATCTATCTATCCATGTTAATATGTGACTTCCCCATATATTTTATTTTTTTATCTTTTTCTTTCTCGTTCACTCATTCTCTCTCTATCTTTGTTTTGAACTTTTACTTTCACTAGTATTTCCTTCAGCAAATGCACATCTATTTCATTTTTTAATTTCTTTCTCTCTCTCACTCACTCATTTCTCTCTCTTTCTCTCTATCTTTCTATTTTAAACTTTTCCTTTTTTGCTTTGCAAGCAGTTGTATTTCCTTCAGGAAATCCATGTCTAGTTGAACACTGTTGTCTGTGTTCTCTAAAAGTAGATCTGGACTTTGTCTGGCATAGATTATTTTAAATAAAAAATGTATCAACTGAATAAATGTTCATCTAATTTTATTATAAATTATGAATTAATTTCAGCTATTACAGGGTTTATGGAAATTAGTTGGAGCCAATGAAATCAGCATGTAGTCTTTTGTTTTATTTAGCGAGTGTAGTTGGATGGCTAGCGTGACCGTGGTAAAGAGATTAAAGTCTTGCTGTTCCTGTCACATTGTCTTCACATTGTCTTCCAATTTATCAGTTCTGCCCAGTCCTATGCATTGTTGCTGTAATCGTAGAGAATGAACAGCATCCAGATAAGTGAAAACTTATCGTTAGCTCTCCACTCTAGTCACTCTCTTTCTTACTCACGTGTGCACGCACACACACACACACACACACACACACACACACACACACACACACACCAATTCTCTGTCCCTCCTGGTATTTTAACACGATGTGGGGGGGGGGGGGAAGAAAGAAAATACCATATGTGCAAGTTGCACTGGTGCACCTTGTCATAAAATTTAGTCAAACTGTCTAAACATTGTCACAAAATGTGACTAAATGGTCACAGTCTAGAGCAATGAATTTTTTTCTTTTCTCCTAGCAAGTACTTATGATGTAGTCAGTCTCACTAAAGTTTATAAATTTAATTTATAATATTGTTCAGAAATATGAGCTGAAAGAGCCGATAGTGGAATGGTAAAAATTTCAGCACCTTGTCCCCAGGCTGAAATGTGTGCCTAATAGCTTTAACTTAAAATCTTCTGTACATCTCATCTTGGAAGAAGATTAGAGTTTGCTTTGTGCACCACATGCTTTGTGTAAACGTTCCTTGAACTGACTTTTGTACCTATATAATGTTTCTCTTAAGTAGTAGGTGAACGGTCAGCATTTGACAACTAGTTATCTGTCAATAACTTCAAAGGACCTTGGACTACATATTTAAAAGCAAGCTAGGCTTCAAATCCAAGTCATTCCTGAACTACTTCTCCTATTTCTAATAATACCAATGGAATGCCTTCATCCCAGTCATGTTTAGTGTCAAAACATATGCACGGATCATATACTTGATAGATGATAGATCATAGACAATGATTTGTTCTAGTGCACATTATGATTCTTGGTGATATGGTCTGGATTTCACATGATTGAAGGGTAACTGGCAAAGCACCTGGCTAAACAAGGAATAAATCTGTTCCTTGATATGATTGAAGGTACTTAGGTAACCCAAAGATGGAAAAGAATTTCAAAAGCACCTTAACCACAGTTGAAGCCATAAAGAAGTATGGCTTCAGGATATCTGGTGGCTGCACACGTGATAGTAAGTAGAAATTGATGTCCAACTCTGGACTTGGGTAGAGGACCTACACAGTCAATGATAATATATTCAAAACATTCACCAATAGCAGGTACTGGATGTAATAGAGCGGGAGGAATAACCTGGTTAGGCTATCCTATTATCTGGCATGTCGGGCATGACCAACAATAAGCTGCTACATCTGATTTAAACCCAGCTATAACTTTTTGTAAACCCAATATGTGCAGAAAGTGGATTGTAATGCTAAATTTAAAATATGCTTTCGACAAGGTTTTAATATGATTTCGGATACCATTTCCTCAAAACGGTATTGAAAATGGACATACTGGCGGGTACTTTTGTCAGAAGGATTTTAAGCAGATAATAAGCATTTCTTTAGAGTGTCATCAGCTTGCTGAACCATCACTAACAATTTACTAAGTTTTAACAATTTGAGAAATATTAGCGAAGACATTATCTGAAGAGATCTGTAGAAACCTCCTCCTAGAGAAAGCAGAAAAAAATGGAGGATGGGAAAACAACGTGCACATAACACTGGAACTAAAGGGATCAAACATATTCTAGCATGACTGTGCCCTTAGGCACAACTTGAGGTCCAAGGAAGACATGATTAGCCAAGGTTTATGCTGAACAACTCGAGTGGTTGCAGCCGACATCAGTGCTCGCTAATGCTCTTCTGGCTGAATGGGTAAATCTTCACAGCCTTGCTCAATCTAGTGGCAAGCCTTTCCAGAAGAGTGAAGGTTATTATAACAGCAAAGATGGGACAAACTCTGTGTTAATACCCATGGTTTTGGAATAGGCACCTATGGGTATGATGTATTTTAGATCCATTGATCCAGCCATTATCTATACCGTTTATTCATTAGGGTCACGGAGGAAGCTGGAGCTAATCCCAGCTGAATTAGGGGGAGAGGTGGAGTACAACCTGGATTGGTTGCCAATTTATTGCACAGCTAACACAGAGACGACCAACCGTTCACAACCATGGGCAGTTTATAGTAGAGTTGTAGTGTAGTTGTAGGCGGCACGGTGGTGCAGTGGTTAGCACTGTCGCCTCACAGCAAGAAGTTCCTGGGTTCGATCCCCGGGTTACCCAGGGTGCCTTTCTTTGTGGAGTTTGCATGTTCTCCCCGTGCATGCGTGGGTTTCCTCCGGGTGCTCCGGTTTCCTCCCACAGTCCAAAGACATGCAGATTAGGTTAACTAGCTACTCTAAATTGCCCATAGGTGTGAATGCGAGCGTGTGTTGTTGTTTGTCTGTGTTGGACCTGTGGTGGACTGGCGACCTGCCCAGGGTGTACCCCGCCTTTCGGCCGAAGATGCTGGGATTGGCTACAGCCAATCCGCGACCCAGATGGATAAAGAGGTATAGATAATGGATAGATGTAATGAAATAAGATTATAGATATTAATTGTAATTTAGGTAAAGTCTAGTCCCCTAAAATAATATTTAAGTGTGGTGATGACATGCATTTTACATACATGGTTTTCATCTTTGATGCAGTGCAATGGACAAATACTAATCATGTTTATTTTTATTTTTTTTTAACTAAGTAATTCTGTTTTTGTGTTTTCTGTGTATGCATTTTTGTGAACAGGTGGATAGGGAGTATGTTGTACAGAAAGCCCTGTACTCCATTCATTTTCCTGTTCCTCAACCTCTGCTTTACTGTTCAGACAGAAATGTTATTGGCACGGAGTTTTACATCATGGAGCATGTTCAGGTCAGACCTCTATCAGTCTGTGTTACTAACATCGGGTAAAGAGAAATAATGTTACATATTAAAAAGTAATACCAACAAAATAAAATAGGAATTCTAATACATGCTGGGTAATGTTTACAGCCACATAGTTTGTTATTTGGTTGAATATTATGATACATAATAGAGAGAGTTCCTGATTATTTAAGTCGGGTGTGTTAGAACTGAGAGAAAACAACTGTGATTTGCAGTACTTGGGTTGAGAGTTTCCTGTATGTCGGATTTAGAACAATTTCAGCATTTTAAACTATAGTTAAGATCTCATTGATGCATACTTTTGTATATCTGTGTGTGTATATCTGTGAGACAGGGCCGTATATTCCGGGACCCAAGGCTACCAGGCATCAGTGCAGCAGAACGCAGTGCTCTGTATGTAGCTGCAGTTCAGGTGTTGGCCAGACTTCACACTGTTAACCTCACCACACTCGGCCTAGTAGGATTTGGGAAAGGGGCAGGTTACGCCAAGAGACAGGTAAGAGTCTGATGGTCCATCTTCTAAAAGGTGGAGCTCAAACCTACTCTAAAACCAAAACGTTTGTTGTAGAGAGATACAGGGACACACAGTGGATGTAAAAAGTGTACACACCTATGTTAAAATTGCAGGTTTTTGTGAGGTAAAATATTAAACTAAGATAAATCATGTTAGAACTTTTTCCACCGTCACTGTGAAATTACATATAACATAAAAATTTGGTGAAAAACAATGAGAAACTTGGGATAAATTTTAGGGAAATATAGGAAAAAATAAAATGTTACAATAACCTGGTTGCATAAAGTTTTATAATTTATAATTGGGGATATGGCTGTGTTTAGAATTAACCAGTGAATCTCATGTTCAGAAGTCATTATCATACAGCTGTCATCAATGAAATTATTCTGATTAAGCCTAAATAACAATCAGGAATTTCTGTAGGCTGTTCTTCACATTTTCTTGGTTTCATCCAACTTCTGAAGCCATGATCCTCTAAGAGCTTACAAAGCAGCTATGGAATTTCACTTGTTGAAAGGTAATGATCAGGAGAGAGGTATAAAAGAATTTCGAAAACATTAGATGTGCGATGGAACATTGTGAAGGCCATCATCAACAAATGGAGTAAATGTAGCCGCACAGTGACCGCACCAAGAGCAGGACGTCCCTTCAACATTTACAAAAGATCATGACAAACATTAACCAGGGAGGCTGCCCAGAGACCTATGGTAACATTAAAGAAGCTGTAGGAACATCTCACAAATACTGATTATTCTCTGCATGTGACAACATTCTCTTGTATTCTTATGAGCTGTGAGGTTGTATGGCTAGACAGAAATCCTTTCTCACAAAAAACATACGAGCCCACCTAACTCCCCCTAAGCCATGTGGTAAAATGTGTGGTCTGATGAGAATTCCAAAATATGTATCACAAAAAAATCACGAATGCCCAAAAAAAGAACACCATGCCCAAGGTGAAGTACGGTGGTGCCAGCATCATGCTTTATGGCTATCTTTCTTTAGTCATAACTAGGGCTTTCTCAAGGTGGGGGCAATCATTAATATCTACAAATAAGCCACAGTCAATTTTAGTCCAAAATTTTCTGGCATCTGCTAGTATGCTGAAGATGAAAAGAAATTAAATTTTTCAGCACAGCAATGACCTAAAAAGCATACATCCTACATAGCATACAAACAAGCACAAGCATACAAACAACATAGTCGGACCCCACACTTAAATCCAACTAAAAATCTGTGGGGTGGCTGAAGCGAGCTATACACATCAGATACCCTCACAATTTGACATCTCTAGAATGTTTTGGAGCAAAGATTTATTGCGAAGTCAAGATGTGCCACGCTGATAGACTCTTACTCAAAAGTGGTGTAATAAAATCAAAAAGTGCTTCAACAAAGTACTTTAGGGGTGTGCACACTTATTTTTTTTAATTTTTTTTTTATTTTATTTTTTTCCTTTTATTCTCTAGAAAAGTTTCTGATTTTCACTTTAACATGAAATTGCAAAGTATGAAAATAAAGCTCGGAAATGTTCTGACATGATTTATCTTAGTTTAATTATTTTATTGCTTAGTTTCTTTGTTTCCCAAAAATCTTTGATTTTTGGAGTCATTGTGTAGACTTTTTATATCCACTGTAGGTTTCACAGAGAGCTTAAATTAGAATATAGATTGTTGGACAGATCCTTGATAAGCATGTCTTTTTTTAGGTGTCCATGTGGACAAAGCAGTACAGAGCCTCAGCCAGCAGAAACATTCAAGCTGTCGATGAGCTCTCTGATTGGCTGAGCAATAATTTGCCATCCACTGATGACCAAGTGACCCTTGTACATGGTGATTTTCGAATTGACAACCTGATATTCCATCCATCAGAGGTACTACTAAACAATTAAATATGGTTGTACACGTTCATCAGCTTATTTAATCAGAACACCTGTACCCTTCGTGCAATTATCCATTCAGCCAGTCACACAGCAGTGGCATAGTGCATACTATCATGCAGATACAGGTCAAGAGCGTCTGTTAATACTCACATCAATCATCAGTAGATGGAGGGAAATGATCTCAGTAGCTTTGACAATGGGATGGTTGTTGATGCTAAACAGGCTGGTTTGCATATTTCAGAAACTGCTGGTCATCTGGGATTACATGCACTACAGTCTCTAGGGTTTACACAAAATGGGGCAAAAATGAAAAACTTCTCAAAAGTTTGATATACAACGACTCAAATGCAAACACTCTACAACTGTGATGAGCAAAAGAACATGTAGGAATGCACATGTTGAACCTTGAGGCAGATGGGTTACAACAACAGAAAACCTAATCAGATTTCACTCCTAGGTCTACAGGTGTTCCCAGTGGTTGGGCAATATGGCAAATACATTATATTTACAAAAGTATTGGTACACATCTTTTAATTATTAAATTCAGGTGTTTCAATCAGACCCATTCCCTGAGGTGTATAAAAGCACCTAGCCATGCAGTCTCCATTTACAAATATTTATAAAACAAAATGGGTAGTTCTGAAGAACTCGGTGACTTCAAGCGTGGTACTGTGATAGGATGCCACCTTTGCAATAGGACAGTTTGTGAAATTTCATCCCTGCTGGATATTCCACGATCAACTGTAAGTGGTATTATTGGCAAGTGGAAGCATTTAGGAACAACAGCAATTCAGCCACGAAGTGGAAGACCACGTAAAGTCATAGAGCAGGGTCAACAATTACTCCGGTCCATGGTGCGTAAAGGTCACCAATGTTCTGCTGATTACATAGCTGAAGAGTTCCAAACTTCCACTGGCATTAATGTAAGCATAAAAACTGTGCGGCGGGAGCTTTGTGGAATGGGTTTCTATGGTCGAGCTACTGCATGCAAGCCTCACATCACCAAGTCCAATGCCGAGCATCGGATGGAGTGGTGTACAGTATACTGCCACTGGCTGTGAAGCAGCGGAAACATGTCATATGGAGTGACGAATCATGCTTCTCTGTTTGGAAGTCAGATGGGCGAGTCTGGGTTTGGCGGATGCCGGGAGAATGTTACCTGCCTGACTGCATTGTGCCAACTGTGAAGTCTGGTGGAGGAGGGATAATGGTGTGGGCTGTTTTTCAGGGTTTGGGCTAAGCATCTTACTTCCAGTGAAGGGCAATCTTCATGCTTCAGCATACCAAGCCATTTTGGACAACGCTATGCTTCCTACTTTGTGGACACAGATTGGGGAAGGCCCTTTTCTATTCTAGCATGACTGTGCCCAAGTGCACAAAGCAAGGTCCATAAAGACATGGTTGGGTGAGTTTGGTGTGGAAGAACTTGACTGGCCTGCACAGAGCCCTGACCTCAACCCCTAAAACACCTTTGGGATGAACTGGAATAGAGAATGTGAGCCAGACCTTCTCATCCAACATCAGTGCTTGACGACATAAATGCGCTACAGAATTAATGGGCACAAATTCCCAAAGAAACAATCCAAAATCTTGTGGAAAGCCTTCCAAGAAGAGTGGAAGCTGTTATAGCTGCAACGGGGGGACCAACTCCATATTAAAGTATATGTATTTGAATGCAATGTCATTGAAGTCCCTGTTGGTGTAATGGTCAGGCGTCCCAATACTCTTTTGTCCATATAGTGTATATTATATTGCCAATTACTTTATTTAGTTTTGCTCATGTTTTGATACCAAAGTGCTCACAAGTAGGGATGAAACTGTTGCCGGTTTCCTGATTGACAGTTAGTATTGTCATTTCAAATATTAATTATCATTAAAACGGCGGGCGATAATTGCGGTTTGAAAAACTCACAAATAACTGTTCAGCATCAACCGAAGTTAGCATCAAGCCCCCAGTATATGCTGCGTCCAAGACTCTACTCATTTCTGTAAGGCATTTTAATTCGTAAGGCCAATGACCTTAGCTGCATGTGCACATGATCTGCGAACGGAAAACTATACTCGCACCTGTTCTGTGCATGTTTATCACATGCACATGTGGGTCCTGTCATCGGTTGGATCCATTCAATGCTACGGTTTTAAAAATCATGGTGGCTGCAGAAGAGTCTGACTCAGTTGGGTTTTAACATCCCATCCCCTCAGTTTTCAAAGATCCAATGAGATCATAAAATGAAATAGTATTCCTGCCTATTTGAAGTTCATTCAATCTAGCCCTAACATTAGCAGACACTTTTGCACATTTGTAAGCTGCTTATTTTCTTGATTGCCTACATCATGATTACATATAATTTAAATTTAATTTAGTTCTATATAATTAACATGTAAGTTAAAAGAATGTTTTATTTAACGTTTTAAAAGAACAATATTAACATGTCTTCATTTACATTTTAATTAATTTATATAAAATATAAATATTCTCTTGCTCAATAAAAATAAAATAAAATTTACTTGTGACATGGTAAATTAGATTTTTTTGGAGGAAAATTAATCGTTGGGTTAATCAACTAATTGGTAAAATAGTAAATAGATTAGACAACTGAAAATGGTTGTTAGTGGCTGCCCCAATGTTATTATTTTAATGTTTATGTAAGCATAGAGTGCATAGTGCTGCAAAAAACTTAGTGAAATTATTTCAGTTTGTGTATCAGTCCTTTTTGAAAAATTTCAGCACATTTTAACAATAATATGCTAATGCAGATAACCATAATAATTTTTGTCACTATAATTGCAATATTATTATTTTTTTGTTTCATACCTACTCACAAGTTAGTGAAGCCATCTAATATTTAGAAACTAAAGTACTGAATTAAAGTACCAAAAAGGTAACACAAATTTATTTAAACAAAAAAGATCAGGTACTTTATGCTGCACTGAATAACATTAAAGTTATAAAAGCACTGGCATTTAAGCTATATGGCTCCCAAATCTGACACAATATGCTATTTTTGTAACACTTGTTCATAAGACTTACATAATCCTTTCATGATAACTGATATAAATCTACATAAACAGAATGGGGCCCATGAAAACATGGTTTGCCAGGGATGTAGTGCAAAAACCTGGCCTGCAGAATGCAGATATACCCCAGATCTTCTTGGTTGACATTAGTAGCTGACCTCACTAATGCACTTGTGGGCAAATAACCACAGCCACTTTCCAAAATCTAGTTCAAAGATTTTCCATAAGAATTGAGGTTATTATAACAGCATAGGGGGTCTAAATCCGCAATGGGATGTTCAACACAAACATATGGATGCGATGGTTAGGTGTTCCCAAACCTTTGGCCATTGTAAAAACTATGACATGACATCACAACCCAACTGACAATTTATGACAGTAATAGCTCTGCTATTATGGTATCATAGCATTGCCATAAGTATTCATCAAAATGTTAGGAAAATAATATATAAATAGCTCTCATAACCATGGAATGGATTTGCCATACATACAATTTAAAAAATCTTTAAAAAAAAAATAGTCTACACAGTTTCTGGTCTGAAAATGTATGCTACTAATAATTATTTATAGACTATTTTCAGTATCATGTGTCCCATTTTTCTGTTTCCAGGCCCGAGTGCTAGCCGTATTGGATTGGGAGTTATCCACAACTGGGCAACCACTTGTAGACCTGGCTTACTTCCTCATGCCGCATTACTGCCCCTCCCATCTCAATATCATCCCTGCTCTTGGTGGAGTTACAATGATAGAGGGTGAGCCCTCTCTTCTTCGTCTAATTTGTTTTCCAGCATTTCAACCTTTCCTTATTTACTTCTACCTGCAACTTGAAAGCACATATTGATTTGCCACTTGCAACACTGGGGAGGAGGTTATAGCAAGTAGTGATATTATTTTATTTATATATATATTTTACACATTTTTTAGAATGCCTCCTTTTGCTTCAAAATCTCACATATCAAAGTCTTGTCAGGCCTCTTTTATAACTGACATGAACAGTGTTGTGAAAGCTACTTTGCAGTTGTGACTTTTCTAGCTACACTCTGTTCATAAGTTACAGTAGCTACACATTGAAGCTACTTTATGAAGTTAATTTATTGCACAAACTAAAATGCGCAACAATTTATTGCACAAGATGAAATGTATGTGCATTGTACAGGGTGTACAATAACAAAGACATTGTTTTTCTATTTGTAAACCACACTTATTTAGCTATAAAATAACTATCAACAACAACAACAAAAAAAAATATATGGCCGCAAGCAGTGATGGGCCTTTGCACCTCCGATTAACACAGTACAACAATTAAGAATTGTATTTTACTAGGCTAAGACAGAACAAGCCATTTCTATTGCCAGATGGTGGCACTATACCAGAGTCGTCACTCCGGGATATGGGATATGATGTGAATATCATCATAACCATCATAACCAATATACTATAACAAATCTGACGTGAATCCAATGAACCATCAATGAGGAGTATAGCCAAGATGGATGAAACAGCCGTGAGTTGTCCAGCTGTCGGGAATCTTGGGAAGTCAGCGGGCCAGTTCATTCAGCGTTTCTGTCACTACCCACTGACTTTGCTGTTTATTTCTCCACTTCCACTGCTTGCTGGTTGGTTAGTTGGGTTGATGGAGTCTTGTGATTAGAAGACATAGACCACTCAGGTATGTCGTCCCCCGTCCCCCCTTCACCAATGTGGTTAGTGAGGGGCTTAATGTCGTAGGTCAGTGCAAGAGAGAGAGAGGGAGAGAGAGAGAGGAGGATGCATGTGACAGTTGAGAAGTGAATGACAGGAAAAGACTACAATTCATAATAAATTAATATTCATCAACTACAGATCCAGACGCAGAAGAAGTCAATAATTTTCTAAATAACACCAACTTGCCAAAATTAACTGAAGAACAAACAAATTCCTTAGATAAAACAATTGAACCAGAAGAAATCTAAAAAGCACAACAATATTCTTAATAATAAAGCATCAGGTTCTGACAGTTTCCAGGCTGAACCCTAAAAACAGTTGTGGTTGATTTTGGCATCACTATTTATTAGATTAGTATCTGAAATTAAACTGAATATGACACTACCAACAGAAATGGATACTACCATTATATCATTTCAACTTGGACCCAACAAAGACCCTTCTTTACTCTCTAGCTGCCATCCATTATCACTGATCAACACAGACACAAAAATTATAAGCAAGACTCTATAGAATAGAATGGAAACAGATATTCTGTCAATCATCCCAGATCAAACCAGATTCATTAAAAACAGTCAGTCAGTCTTCAACATGCATAGACTCTTCAACTTGATAAATTAAACCTTACATAAAAATTAGAATCAGCAATTGTAACATTGATGCAGAGAAAACCTTTGGCAAACTTAATTGGAAATTTCCACACTTATCACACTCCATAAATTAGGCTTATGTGAATTATATATTCACTAGATAAAAATTGTCTGGACATCATCAATTTCTACAGTTATCACCAATGGACCAATATCACAAAGTTTCACAGTCCACAGAGGCACTAGCTAAGAATGCCCACTGTTTGTCTCTATTCGCTATTTTTCTAGATCCATTAGCAGCAACAAGAAGACAAAATGTAAACATTAGTGGGATTCAGACACCAGATATGGAACATTTTTATATGTTAACAATTTACTCTTGTTGCAGAAACCTATACAGTCAATAAAAAAACTATCCAAGCAATTACAAAATATTCTGCCCTTTCCAATTATTCAATTAACTGAACCAAATCCGCTATGCTCCCTCTGAATATGGTACTCACAGAAACTATAATACAATCTCTGCTTATACCAATAAACATTGACTGTATCACAATCTCCCCCAAGCTGTCAGACCTACATAAACTTAATTATTACCTATTATTGAACATCATGAATAATGATTTTCTATGCTGCATAAAACTCCCCCTCTCTCTAAAACGCAGAATAGCATCCATAAATATGATACTACATAAAATAAATTACTTGATTATTCTCACTCAACCTCCCTCTTCGTGGTTTTAAATCACTTATTATAATTATCTCTAAATTTTATTGAAAAGTGAAATCTCCCAGAATCAGTTTCTTTGTTCCCAGAAACAAAGACCCAAATATCATGACGGACTTGATGCCCCAAACTTACAACATTACTTCAGTCAACTACAATATATAATAAAATGGATAAAATCCCTTATCCGTCAGACATAAGAGACATGGCTAGATACTGAACAGGCACTATGCAAAGAAATTCAACTTTCAGATCCGCCATTCATCAGCACAGATATCGGTTTTAATTCGTGCAGTGACAATCTACAGTTCCACATGAGTAGAAAAAAGCATTACATACCTTAACATATCATGTCAAAGTAATACCTTTATGTAATTTCTGTATCTAGCCAAGAAGCATGGACTAGAAAATAAACATTTCTTTGAATGTAGCTCAGATCTATTTATTCTAAACTCAACCTAAAAGACAGCACAATAGACGTCCCCACATTAGTGTAAGAACTGCTGAATATCTCACCAATTAATGTCCTATCAACATCCCGAATTCCAGAAAAGTTGGGACATTCTTTAAAGTTGAATAAAATGAAAACTAAAAGACTTTCAAATCACATGAGC
>JAQQZR010000178.1:0-16324 GCA_030068235.1 Notoglanidium macrostoma | reverse complement strand
ATGGGGTGAACAACACTCCATCTCTGACCCAAATCAACTCTAAAGAGCACCTTTAAAACAACCAATTCCATGGGGTATTCTCAACACTGCTTTAAAACTGCTAGTGAGACACAGACAAAACAAGAGTGCCACAACCCCAAATCCCAGACCAAAAGGAAGCACGACCAGCAGTTCCCAAGATAGAAGCCCCCCTACAACCTGCGCTGCAGCTTTTAACGGCTTCTTAATGACCTGGCCATGTGCACCTCATCTGGCAATCAAGTGTAGCTCAAGTTGGGTGGGGCTACCAAAAGAGGGTAGAAGCCGTAACACCCCCACCCTTAAGACAATGAATAAATAGAGGGTCACATACAATTTTAAGATAACTAGTTCACTGTGGCAAAAGTACCATCATACTATTTATTCATTGCAACTTGAATGTCAAAATCCTTACTAGGCCACACACAAAGAACTGCTTCTTACAAAAAGGTGTTTACTTAGGTCAGAGGGACTTATGTGACAAGCAAGATCTCAAAGACACAAAAGGGTGTAACAAGGTCACAGTAATAAGCACTGTTCATGACCAGAACAACCAAACCAGTGGGTGCCACTCCCCCTTTTTCCAAAATGGCTACCACCATGAGGCTAACAATACACAGCCAAAACTAAAGTTACTGTATTTGACTACAGAAAAACACAAACACATGGCCCAACAAAAAAGTGGAGTTAAACAGCCACGAAAATGGTCACAAGTAGAAAACACAAAAGTTGCTGCCATACACAGTAGAAGCAATACACAAAGACCCAACAAAAGTGAACTGTCACTACCACAACCCAAAATGGGCACCATGTGGGCCCTGTTTCAGAAAGCGGGTTTAGTGAAAAGTCAGACTAAGTATACCCTGAGTTAACGAAAACTCTGGGTTATCGGCTTCACAAAGCGAGTGTAGATTAATTCTGAGTGAGTTTCTACGACAGCACACTCCGTGAAGCTAACCTGCCCCCCAGCAGATTTATTTCAACTAACTCTGACTTTCTCCGCCTCTTTGTCAGAAACCTGACTGTAGGAAGTGTCAGACATTGTGTGCCCCTTCCTTGAAGAGCCAGTAGAGCCAGGAGAGAGTGATTAGAGCGCGTTTGGACATTTTAACATTTCCTGATGATTTTCTGTTTGAACGTTACCGTTTTTCTGCACAATCTATAATTAATTTGAATATGTACAGATTATTTGTGTTGCACTTCATTTTTTTGCAAACAGGAGCTTTCTATATAATATTGGTTATACTGAACACGTTTCCAAGGCTACCGGCTGTCGGGCAGTCAGGAACGTTACAGTTGCACTGAAACGTCTACTGTACTCATTTGTGGTGTTCCCAGGTCATAGACCCACAAGATTCATCAAAGAGGAATTCCGCAAAATTACAGGTATCAGGATGAACAATACTTAATTCATGATGTGGTGATACTCGAACTACTACTTAGATTTTACATTTCAGGGTTCCCAGGCATGATTGGCTGCATAGATTGTAATCACATTCCAATCATTGCTCCTTCTGTAAATGAATATAGGCTATGTATATATTGTATGTATATAATGAATATAGACATGTATATAGGCTATAATTATGTCATTACATATGTATGTCATATACATAATAAAAAAAAGTCTGTGACATATATTTACCTATATGATCACTATAGGGAAAGGTGTTAGTTAAGTAATGTGGCTGGTATGATGTCAATATAACTATTAACAGATTTTTTTCACTGTCTGTTCTTGTTGACAATTGCTTACCTCACATGTGAAAAATAAGCACCATTCTGGAACTCTAGACGATTTGCCACTGCAGTGAAAGTCGAGCTATGCATTTCAAGCAGACTATATGACTGCTCTAACCAGTTAACATTGGCACCAAAATTAAAAGACTTTCCATGCACATGTGATGCAACTGGTGTGGCTCAGGCCTTACTCTAGCAAATTTTAAAATTGCATAAACTCTATTTGGAAGTGTGCAAATTCTATTTCAGTAATGTATGTGTTTAAACACGATTTACATGTATTAAGCTTCCACTACAGTCCTGTGTATATATGACCTGTCATATCAAGTCAGGTATTAAGTCTCATAGGATAGGTTTGGCCAATAAGGTATGGCAAGTAACATTGTTCATATTTTCAATTTTGGCAAAAATCGGTTGAAAAAATACTTAATCTTCCTGAACCTTCAACAGAATTGGGAAATATTAATCCTAACCATTGTTTTAAAGCACTTTTATGAACAGACTGAGGATTTCCTCCTTCGTATTATGTAATGGAATCCTCATTCTCACTGAGTTTTCCAAGGCCCTCCTCACAAACTTATTGCTATGTTGACATATGGACATGATACAGTAAAATACTTGGCATCAAAATGGATCTTATCGAACAAGGGATATGAAAAATGTGTATAACCCAAATCACTCAAAATGCAACTTAATACCTAATTTGATGTGATGGGTCACATATAGATATAACATTGTCTTCTCCTTATAATTCATAACAACACAAATGTTATGGATTTGCCCTGCATGCACGGTGCACTCTTTCAATTCCACTGAGCACAGTGTGCTTTCTCTAATTTCCGCCACGCTCAGAGTTACTGCACATACTTCCGGGTTCGCGCAGCGTAATTACAGACCTGCCGTGCTTTTGATAAGGAACACGTTCACAGACATTCGAGGACTAAACGAGAGTTTGCCCTATTGAATGCCAAGTCTGCCGTGAACGGTTTGGCCAATTGCAAACGTTCTTTGGACATAGCTCACTGAGCAAATCAAAATGGCGGACAGGTACGGATGCTCAAATAGCATCGTTTAACTAGTTATTGGAAAATGTCATAAAAATAACATCATTTTATTCTTTCATAATAGTTTTATACTTGAAGTAATAACACTATAGCTAAATGGTTACCTTACACCTTGGTTTATCTCAAAAAAGTGTTCAGATTTATAGTTGTTGACAGTCAAGTCTAAGCCCCGCAACATTGAAAACAATTTGGTTTACAACACGTCTTCGGTGAATTCTTGTAACAGGAACGCAATAAGCACACTCCTGGCCACCATCATTAAAACACTACCCACTAACGGTGTGTTGAAAAACATCTACTTCACTACTAAACTACTTGTGAAAAACGCTTGTGGTAATGAACGAACAGCAGCACTACAACATCCATATTACACCGTGGCATCATGTGGGCAGTCTGAGTATCTGCACCTGAAGATCATTAAGACACATTATAGACACTATAGCTGCATTCACACTGTAAGCCTCATTGCCCAATTCCGATTTTTTTTCTCAGACTATCATGATGGTTCGCATTCATAATTACAAGTGACCTGTATCTGATTTCAATGAGAACGTACCTGTTTTCTGAAATGGCATGCAAATGCACAGTGATATGATTTTGCAAAAGTACTGCATCACCAACAACAAAAACAAATTTGTGAGACACCTCATGGTATTAAAATCTATGAAATGGACATGCAGAAGATAATGTATGCATAGCATTTTGTGCTGGAGGACGGCAAATAGTTAGTCATGAATGTGAACCATCACGATAGGCAAATCCAATCTGAGCAAAAAAATCGGAATTGAGCAATGAGACTTGCGGTTCGAACAAATCTGATTTTAAAAGATCTGATTTGCATGTCCACACAGCCCTGAAAAGATCAGATCTGTGTCACATTACGGCAAGAAATCTGATTTGAGCCACTTCAGCATGGCAGTGTAAACGTAGCCTTTCATATGTGGTCCTAAATCCAAAACATATCCAATTAACATCGCCTGAACTTTTGCCTGTTTATGGATTACACCTTTGTCTGATGATTCTCTTCTCTCTCCCTCTCTGTCTTTCAGTCTGTCTGTCGAGCTGCACATGCTACTCCTGAGACTCCAGTGATCCTGACCCCTTCTGCTTTCCGGGCCTGCCTGTCCCATCCCGTTGTCCTACTCCTGGTTGGAGTCATCACTTGGAAACCACTTGCTCCTGTTAAATATGGCACCATATAAAGTGCCTCAACATACACCTAGAACTGTGAAGATGGCATTGGACTGCTGTTGACATGAGCGGTTCTGCTACAATGGCATAGGACTCAAATTACCACAAACAGTCTTGAACTCTAAATTTGACAAGTATAAAAGTGTTTTAGTTGTAATTGCACTATACAGCATGTCCCAAATGAGGACGAGTTCCCTTTTGAGTCTGGTTCCTCTCAAGGTTTCTTCCATTTGCCATCTCAGGGAGTTTTTCCTTGCCGCCATCACCGTCACCACAGGCTTGCTCATTAGGCATATATATATAGATAAATGTATAGATTCATAAGTTTATATTCAGGATTTATATACTTCTGTGAAGCTGCTTTGTTGTTAAAAGCGCTATACAAATAAAATTGAATTGAATTGAATTGAATTCTGTACCTCTGCCTTTGTGTGTTAATAAGTTGTCTTTACTGTTGCCTCTTACCTGCACATGTGTCCAGCCACACCCTGTGAACCTGACAGAATGCTTCGTCAAAACATGGATGCAGCTAGATCATGGGAGGATGGCCGCATGCACACCATGCCCACCTTTTTTCTTGCAATAGTGGCGGGTGGATATCTTGGCAGTTTATGACGGTGTGGAATTTCCACCAAATGAGTTCCTGCTACAGTGCATGCTGTTTTATCAAAGCCTATAGAAGCTATATAGATAGACCTAAATAGGTCTATATAGATAAACCTAAATAGAACCTAAGCCAGCTGATAAAATCTGGGTTAATCTGTATGATCCACTGCAGTAGCGGATCTAGAGATTTTTTCTTGAAGTGGCAAAAGGATGGCATGAGGTTCCAACAGAGGAGGTTATCACCCTAGACAAAGTTGAATTTCAGACTTAATTTCATGCATTCTGGTGATTTTTGTATTCATGTGAATTACATAAGACAGTATAAAATCAATTTTTATATTAAGAACTAAACCTAGTACAATTTATTTAATTGTAATCAACCTTCAGAGATATTTTATTTTCTTTCACAGATCCAATTGACTCACTATCTATTTTTATTTTGCCAAAACATTTGTATTAATATTTTAGAATACACAGACTAGCATATAATCAAGAAAAAAGAAATACATTGTATATGAAGTGAATAATACAATAATACAATAACAATCCACATTTCCATCCTTTACCCCCTTTTACACCCCCCACACTTGTACACAAAGCATTGGATTTCATTTCCTATATTTCTAACTTCATATCATTTCATATATTTCTAACATCATATTTAAATTCTCAGAACAAACACCTTTTCATTTCCATACCAATCTGACCTACAGTGTTCAAGATGATAATAATCATTTGTAGTTTCTGCTTCTGTTTGTCAAATTTGAACACACTTCAAGCTTTATGTTCAGTTCAACATACCACTAATCATGCTTCACAGTATAACATTAACCAGTGCAATGGGTCTCCTCAGAGATAATGTTAGACATGGCAGTACTGTGGAGACCCCAATGGCACTAATTAACTTAATAATGAAATGTATCTAATTTAATAATACAATATAGGTTAGATATTGAAAGGAAAATAATAATATAGATAATACCACAGATTCTCCCATGGCCAGTTGCTCTAACCTAATGACAAAATGATTCTAACAACTTATTGTAACAGTTGTTGAAAGTACAGTGGTTAGCTAGCTAACTACATTAGCTTCTATGAAAGTGGTACATGGGAGCTAACTGGCCAACATCAAGAGCACAAAAATGTTTAGATTGCAGGACTAAAAGGAATAAACAAAAATGGTGATGAACCTAATAAAAGAGACAGAGTTGTATTTAGGCTATAAACTGACTAAGAAATGGATGGAAAGACTTTACCTATCACTGTGTCAATGGCAACAGTTTGAGGGTTGATTATTTAGAACCCCGTCTATGCTGATGAAATTTCCTGGGCCAGGTTGGCAGGCAAAATAATTTTTTCTTAATTTAATGGGAATGTGTGAATTTTAAACTGGTGAGTTATGTTCTATGGAAATATCAATAACTTTCAACATTTTTTAGTTATGAAAATATATTATTGACTAGCCTACAAACAGAGTGGAAACTGGGGTGGCAAGAGCATTTTTCAGGTGGCAACTGCCACCCCTTTACACCTCGTAGACCTGTCCCTGGTCCACTGGCTTCACCTGAGCTGGCAAGACTGAGCAAAACTCCAAGCCAGTTCAAGCTACAGAGCCTGTTCCAGACTCACATTCCATTCCTGTTCACTCCTGCCAGCCCTTCAGAACCCGAGCCTGTTCCAGTCACAGGCACAGAGCCTGTACCCGCTTCAGCCAAAGTCACAGAGCCCGAGCCTATTCCACCTACAGTTGCAGAGCCTGAGCCCATTCCAGCCACAGTCTTAGGCCAGAGCTCCCTGCAGCCATAGTCACAGAACCAGCTACAGAGCCTGTTCCTGTTCCAGCCACAGAGTCATTTCCAGTTTCACAGCCTGTTCTAGTCTCACAGCCTGCTCCAACCTCCACAGCCTCAGAGGCCATACCAGCCACAGAGCCAGCCCCTGTTGCACTGTCTATTCCAGTTGCAGCCTCCAAGTTCCCTAAGACAGTTCCTATTCATCCTGTTCCAGTCATGTTCCAGTTTCACAGCCTGTTCTAGTCTCACAGCCTGCTCCAACCTCCACAACCTCAGAGGCCATACCAGCCACAGAGCCAGCCCCTGTTGCACTGTCTATTCCAGTTGCAGCCTCCAAGTTCCCTAAGACAGTTCCTATTCATCCTGTTCCAGTCATGGAGCCCTCTCCTGTTCCTGTTCCAGTCACTGTCTTGGAGCCCGCTCTGGTTCCTGTGTCCACAGTCTCAGAACTGATTCAAGCTTCAAAGCACATTCCAGGTTCAGAGCCCACTCCAGTTAAGGAGTCTGTTCCAGTTTTCCAGCCAGTTCTAGTCTCCATGCCTGCTTTGGCTACAGTTCAGGCTAACAAACACATGACAGCCTGCTTCTTATGTCTCCAAACTGGGGTTCCAGATATGTTTCCCTCCAGAAAGCCAAGGTCTATTCCCATGCCTGTACCGGAGTCAATGCCTAAATCTGACCACACGCCTGTACATGAGTTCCAGCATAATTCCTTGCCAGAGTTCTTGCCCAGGGTTGAGCACAAGTCCAAACTTCAGCATGGTGGTATCTAGTGCCATGCCTGAGTCTGCAGATCCAGGTCCTCCAAGGAACAGGTCTCGTTGGGCACTCTGAGAATAGTGGAGTAGGTGGGTCTGTCAGGGATTTGTCCCTCATTGTTTGCACAGTGTACTCTTTGAATTCCACCATACTCAGCTCACTATCTTTCATTTTTGACATTCTCAAGGCTACTGCAGGTACATCCAGGTTTGCACAGCGGACCTACAGACCAGCACTACAACAGCCAGAATGCACTGTGTCATCATGTGGACAGCCTGAGTATCTGCAAATGAAGAGCATTAAAGCTTGTTACAGAAACTACAGTGTCAGCCAAAAAATGTATTCACACTTCAGGAACACTTCTACACATAAATGTCTGGAAGATAATGGCCACCACTTTGAGCACTTCTTGTAATTGTAGAGAGAAAAAGGTAACTTGTATTTATCTTGTGATGACTGCATACATTTAGTATTAAAACATGTATACACATTTTTTCATTTCCTGAAGTGTGTATACATTTTTTGGCTGACTCTGTATATATAGCCTCACCCCTGCATGCTTTAATTGCAAAGGATTAGTTAGATTACCCTTGTGTTTCTGCTATTGCCAAGCCTTTATATTTCATGTTTGGTTTCTGGTTTTTGACTATGTTCTGATTTTCTGGTTTTATGATTTTGTCTAGCTTCTGATATCCTGTTTGTGCCTCTCCTGAACTTTTGACTGTTAATGGATTATAACTTTGCCTGCCGATTCTGTAGCTCTGTCTTTTAGTGTTAATAGACACAGTTGCTTTTACTGCTCCCTCCTACCTGCACATGTGTCTAGTCACACCCTGCAAACTTGACATATAACAATAGAATGACAGATTGAAAAATGTGAAAGAATAAAAGATGAGAGATTTTTTACTAATTAGTCTAGTCTTTCTAAAAATCTACTTGTCTTCTAGTCTTTCTAAAAATCCATATGCAAAATATGGTCCATATGAATATAATCCATATGCTTTATGAGTATCTCAGATTCCCCACCCCAACCCCGCCCAGTCCCCACTACACTGGATCATTCCATGTTCTTACTGTGCATCACACTGTTCAGAAGACAGTAGAGAACACATGTAAATGGCCCAGCATGGTTGAGGCATTTTAATACCCTCCATAGTCAATGCAAAAATAAATAAATAAATAAATAAATAAATAAAATTCATCTGTTTTGTGTGGTGTTGACAAGGTTGGTGAATCTATTCATCTTTTCTCTTCATGCTCTTATAAATGCATAACCTATGTTTGTTTTGTATATTAATTATTATTGTGATCAAGATGAGTTTGAAAATTATAACCTCAGTGATTTCTGCATATGGTGAGGTCATGTGCATACATTCTAGCAAGAGACAATGTGATTGGTCACATAGATAATAGACAAAGATAATGTAGTGGAATTTTGATTATACTATGGCTTGCAAAATTTAAAATGATGGGTAATAATTGCTGAATTTATATGACCCTGTCTGTCAAAATAAAAGTCTAATGCAGCCTCTGCATTAGAAGTCATCTGAACAGATCACAAACATGGATACTCAGCACAATCTATCACAGAAACTATGAACATACACAGGAATAGATCATGTGAACCAAGAGCTAATTGCTCTTGAAGTAAACTGCTGGAAAGAGATTTTAAGAAGATATATATATATATGTGTGTGTGTGTGTGTGTGTGTGTGTGTGTGTGTGTGTGTGTGTGTGTGTGTGTGTGTGTGTGTGTGTGAATCTGCTTTGTGACAATGTCTGTTGTTAAAAGTGCTATACAAATAAATTTAAAAAAATTTATATTTAAGGAGATTTCTGGCAAAAGAGCAGAGTGACATTTATTTAAGCAAGCATATTCAAAATAAACAAATTTGCATTGTGGCAAAGGGTACAAGTGATGGAATTGTAGAGAGAGTAAAGAAAGCAAACTTTTATGCAGAAATCATGGACTGCACTCCAGATCTCAGTCACAATGCGCAGATCAGTGGTGCTACGAATTGTAAATTGTGAAGCCTCTAAAGGTGTCTCCATTCATGACCATTTGGTGGTTTTCTTCCATCACTTGGCACAAGTAAGTTACATTTTAAGGCACCTAGAAACACTAACTTTACATCTTTCCAACTGTCAAGGCCTGTCTTATGATAATGGGAGTAACAGCCACATTATAAAAGCTGGGGGTCCATAAAAGAGTGCAGGAACTAAACAGCAAGGTGTTATATGTTCCTTGTTGAAGTAACACACTGAGCCTCATTGTTGGTGACTCAGCTAGGTCATATGTGACACCTGTCTGCTTCTTTGGCCAGTTACGGTGACTTTACACTCTTTTCAGATCCTCAGATCACCACTGGATCATTCTCACAGAAGCTGTCAAGAACTTTACACTGAAGGCATTGCCAACAACCAGGTGGGCATATTGAGCTGTAGCTGTTAAATTCATGAATTCATGAAGGCATTGACTGCTCTAAAGGAGTATGTCACAGAAAAAGAAGATGCAGATGTTGTCTGAACAGCTGGAAGCAGCTGCTAGAAGTGCAGAGATGGCTTTTTGTGGTAAGTACCATTGTATGTTAAAGATAAATAAAGTGAGAAAATTCCTCTTCAAAAAGTTTCAGTCAGGACAATGAAGAAAGAAATCATGGCAGTGACAGAATCCCTTCAGGAATTTTGAGTTCATTGATTCAACTCTGCCAGAAAATAGATGGCAGAAAGATACCAGGGAGGCTAGAGGTGGAGATAAGCTGGCCATGGGTGTGTCAGAAAAAAATCTACACAGATTGTGTATGAAGAAAGAGAGCAAACTCAGTCAAATGCAGAAGAGCTTTTCAAAAGACATTTTTCTTGCATCTTATAGATACAGCCCATATCACATTAAAGGAGAGATTTTTGCACATGGAAACATTCTATGAGTTATATAGATTTTTCTATTCCATTGACATAATGAGAAGCACTGATGAGGGTGAGAAGCTGAATTTATAGGAAAGCTGTTATAAATTGGGCAGAGAATGCATGAGAATGATGCAGAGGACATGAAGCTTGAGATAAAGGGTGCAGTTAGATTCTTCCCCACACATCTCATCAACACCTGAGATGCCATCTGAAAGACAATATATAAAGCGCTCCTGGAGGTGTAATCCAGAAGCTGGAAGCTTATTCCAGCGCTGCTGGAATATAATATTTTATATTAAATATTAATTCCTTAATCAGTAGCCAATCAGCATGTAGGAATAGAAGAAACACAGAGTAGATGTGAACAGGATGTTGGAGAAAAGAAGGAGAGATGTTTATATGCAGAGAGACAATGTTGAAGGTTAGTAATTTTGATAGGATTAGAGAATTAGGAGTGTGAACAGCTTGGTTTGCCTCATCTAACTGGAAAAGAAGGAAGCATTGCAGTTGTTTGTAATGATAAACTAGGCATCACTCCATAACCTGAACATAAATTTAATGCGTTTGAGGTTCTCCATACTAACATAACATATGTAGCCACTAAAAATAAGTCTGCCCAGTTATTTCTGCTAATTATTATTTACAGACTCCCAGGGCCATATTCTGAATTCCTTTGTGAATTTGCAGATTTCATCTCAAAAATGATTGCCTCTTCAGACAAAGCATTAATTGTTGGACACTTTAATATTAATTTTAATGACCCAGAAGATACTCTGAGAACAGCGTTCATGTCCATTCTAGATTCACTAAGGGTTAATCAGAACGTAATATGACCCAGTCATGATAGTGGTCATACCCGTGATCTAATACTAACTTTTGGATTAAGTACAGAAAATACTGATGCAGTTCCACAATCTGAAACTATCTCAGATCATTATCTCCTCTCTTTTAAAATGTGTCTTAGTTATAATATATGCACCTTGCCACATTATCATGACAAATGAACATTCAAGGTCAGCTACTGTACAGAGTTTTATCAGTGATTTCCATGAACTATCAACCTTAATTGCATCATCATTGGACTCCACAGAATTCGATCAGGCAACTAAATGCTAAATGTTGACTATTCCCTTAGCATTGGCTATGTACATAAATCCTTTAAATTAGCAGTTATCAAACCCCTGATTAAAAAACCTGATCTCGACCCCAGTCAGTTGTCCAACTATAGGCTAATATCAAACCTTCCTCTTATGTCCAAGCTCCTAGAAGGCTGTAACACAGCAATTGTACTTATAATTAAATACTCAAATGCTCATTTAAATTAAATTAAATGCATAAGAATAGCATTCATGAAATGTATCAGTCAGGATTTAGACCTCGCCATAGCACAGAGACAGCACTAGTTAAAGTGGTAAATGACCTACTACTGGCCTCTGATCAGGGTTATGACTCCTTGCTTGTGTTACTTGACCTTAGTGCAGCTTTTGATACCACTGATCATACTATTCTCCTTGATAGATTAGAAAAGGTTGTGGGAGTTAAGTGAACAGTCCTCTCCTGGTTCAGGTCTTATTTGACTGATCATTATCAGTTTGTTGATATAAATGATGACTCCTCTGCACATAGTAAGGTGCTCCCTCTGGGTAATATTATCTGTAAACATGGTATTAGCTTCCACTCCTATGCTGATGACACATAGTTGATGTTTCAGCAAAGTCAGATGAGAGACACCAGCTTAATAAAATTGAGGAATGTGTAAAGGACATTAGACAATGAATTCTAAATACCTTCCTTCTACTAAATTCTGATAAGACAGAAGTACTAGTAGTAGGACCACATGCAGCTAGAAGTAAGTTTTCCAACTACATAGTAACTCTGGATGGCCTTTCTGTTTCACAATGTGCCAAAGTAAAAGATCTTGGTGTGATTATTGACTCAAATCTGTCATTTGAAGCTTATGTATCACTAAGGACAGCCTTTTTTCATCTCAAAAATATTGCTAAGATAATAAATATGATGTCACTGCATGACAGAAAAACTAGTTCATGCTTTTGTTACCTCTAGGTTAGATTATTGTGATGCCTTACTGTCTGGATGTTCCAGTAGAAACAAGCTCCAATTAGTCCAGAATGAAGTAGGAAGGGTCCTTACTATAACAAGAAAATATAAGGACATCACCCCTATCTTATCAACACTGCATTGTATTTCAATCAAATTTTGCACAGATTATAAAATACTACTGTTGACCTATAAAGCACTGAGTGGTCTCGCACCTCAGTATCTGAGTGAACTTCTGGTCCTTTATGACCCTCCACACCTACTTAGATCAAAAGTTGCAGGCTATTTGTTGATACATCGAATACTGAAGGCTACAGCAGGAGGCAGAGCTTTCTCTTACAAAGCCCCTCAATTATGGAACAGCCTTACAATTAGTGTTCGGGATGCAGACACAGTCTCATATGTTTAAATCTAGACTGAAAACATATTTGTTTAGTGTGGTGGAAATTACAGAACAAACGGAGACTGAGGCAGTCCTTCGAGAATCTCTTTTATTCTATAAGATAGGATAGAGAGCTGCGCAGTGCTGCGAGCAGAAAGGATAGAAAAGATAAGAAGCCCCGAAGCTCTCTTGGGGCCAGTTTTTATAGTCTTCTGATGTCTTGTGTGGTTCCATATCTCTACAACCAGTTGAAACCGGCTGTGACACTTACGGTCTCTTCATCAAACCTTGAGGAGGCTTTGACTACAGATATGCCCCACGTCCTTGCGGAGGAGACTGACCGATACAAAGGGAGGTCAGGATGCCCAGGGGGAGGGAGGTCACACCGAGGAATGCGGGAAGATAAGGAAGGAGAAAATACAACTTATAGGGGCAAAGTCTAACACTTAACATGTTCAAGAGATTTAACATTTTCTGAATGGTGAGGCTTAATGTGGAAGAGAGATTTAACACTCTCTGCAATTTGAAACACCCACAGAAGTAAATTAATTTCCATTACATTTAGTCAAGCCTTTTGTTAATTGCCTTCTACTAGGTAAAAGAGCAGATTTGGAGGGTTCTCAGGCATTGAATGTTTTGGTAAACTGGGATGCTTGGATGCTGTTGCTTCCAACACTCTCACACGTTCACTCAGGTTTGTTGATGGTGGAGTAGCTGGCCGCTTTATGTCCCAGGTGTCTGTGTTACCTTCTGGCTCCTTTTAGTTATGCAGACATAGCTAGCCTTGCTGGAGTTCCTGCTTGCACTCAGCACACTATGTATTCTGTTCCTTAACCGTTAGGTGACAATGAGCATCTTCATGAGTCTTCACAGTGGCTGTGTTGTACTACATTTACACCATTTGGCAGACACCCTTATCCAGAACGATTTACATACATCTTATTTATACAATTGAGCAGTTGAGGGTTAAGGGCCTTGCTCAAGGGCCCAGCAGAGATAGCATGGCAGTGCTGGGATTTGAATTCACAACCTTCCAATTACTAGTCCATGTCTTAACCACAGAGCTACCACTGCCCTATTACAGCTTTGTCACGTACAATTCATAGTGAACATCTGTGTCAAACTGTGCAAGTGCTGCCTATTTTCCTGATTTACTCTTGTATTGTGACATCCATGTAGAGACACCATTCCAGACACCTTTGGTTGTATGATGATTGTTGTTGAAACACTACGTCCAACCTTACTCTATGTAGTTAAAGAAAATCAATATTATTTTTTAAAATTTGGGCAGGATACAGGCTGGGGATTTTCACATTGGTGTGACATTGGCTCCACTGTATTGGCCATTGGGTAGCCCATAATGGTCCGACATGCAATTTGTGTGGGCTTGCTAAACTGTGCGGCAATGTTGGATTTGTATGGTTTTCAAAGGTTTAAGTTTCTTGTAAAGGGCCAACATTAGCATGTTGGATAATCTTAAATTAGCAATTTCTTTAAGAAGGTGTTATCCTATATTTTTAGCAATTCATTAAAAAACGTTTTGAACCAAGTGTATGCATGTCTATATAAATTTATATATATATAGACATGCACATATATTTTTTTCTCCCATATGGGGCATATAGTCAGCTATATAGACCAGCTCTCCTGTTTCTTGCTCTGCATAGATGACAAATGGAATTTTCACCATCTCCCAGAGAGATCGTTGTAGGGCAGCAAGAAAACTACAGATCAGCAAGATATACTTTATATATCTAGCCCCTTCATTCTGAAGCTGACCCATCTCTAATAAGTGACAGACCAGACTGTGTTAAGTAACTCATGATTTCTCCCTGCAAATTGCTCCAGCAGGGAGTTGTAGAACCCCCCAGTAGGGAGGTAGGCAAGCATTTTTGAAGGTGGACCTTTCGACACATCAAACCAAACTTATTTGTAATGATAAAAAAAGAAATGCTACACATTGTAAAACAAGACAATGTCTTTTATAAGCTACTGCAACTTGCCAATCTCATAAAAATGAGAGCAAATAAAAAGATTTTTAGTCAGTTCACTTTAAAGGAGATTTGATTTACATATAGGTCACTCCAGGAAAAAAGTGCTCATTTCCAAGTGTATAATACAGGACTTTAGCACAGTATTGGTTTTTTTTTTATTATTATTATTATTATTATTATTATTATTAGTAGTAGTAGTAGTAGTAGTAGTAGTAGTAGTAGTAGTAACACATGCTGTATGGTGGCACAGGGTCCTGGTTTTAATCCTGAGCACAAGTATTTATTGTGTGCTTGAATGAATCAATCTCAAATTGTTAGAAGTTACTTAAATATCATAAAGTTTGTAGTAAGGAATGTAGGCTAAATTATTTTTATTAATATTACACTTGATAGTAATTAACAGAACGAGTCAGAAAGATCTTAGTGTTGGATACTCATATACACTATGACAAAATTTGTGGACACCTGACCATAACACATGTGCTTGTTAAACATCCAGATTCAGCTCAGATTAAGTCCCCCTTTGCTGTTATAATAACCTACACTCTACTCAAAATGCTTTTCACTAGATTTTGGAGCCTGCCTGTGGAACTTTGTGTCACATTCAGCCATATAAGCATTAGTGAGGTCAGGCACTGATGTTGGGTGAGGAGACCTAGGGTGCAGTCAGTGTTCCAGTTCATTCCAAATGTTTTAGTGGGGTTGAGGTCAGGGCTCTGTGCAAGCCACTTGAGGTCTTCCACTCCAACCTTAGCAAGCCATGTTTTCATGGAGCTCACATTTTGCACAGGGCCACTGTCATGATGGAACAGGTTTGGGCCTCTTTCCAGTGATCTTAGTCCCAGTGAAAGGAAATTGTATTTCTACAGCATACAAGAACATTCTAAACAAGTGTGTGCTTCGAAATTTGTGGCAACAATTTGGGCAGGACCACATACTGGTTTCATGGCCAGGTGTCCACACATTTTTGGCCATTTGATGTATGACTCCTGTATGGTGTATGAGGATGTTAATGTACATGACAAATTTTTTTTTTCTCATGTACTTATTGCATGTAGTAATTCATAATTATGAAAGCATTAGTTATGTATTAATATATGTTTATTTTTATACCTTAGAGTAAGTTTATACTTATACTACCTAAATGTGTTACCTAATTTATTCAACTTTAATTCCACTAGCTCTCAGCTGAAAAAACTACAGTTGGAGTCAAAAATTTTTTTGTAATGACTTGTTTGTGCATTGCGTTGTGCCTCAACTGTAAATAATAGCAGGGGTAACAGGATAACAATACTGCAGATTGGGATGTTACTCAGCAGCAATATGGAGAAAAGCTGTGTCAATGTGTGTGTACTAACAGGATGGATAAGCATGTGTGTGCATAATATGGTAATCCGTACTGTTTAGTTTAATGTGGTTACAGGATATAAACATAAAGCCTATGCAATATTTTTTTTTTGTTTAGAACTTTATTCATGCTCAACTTGCTATTTCGAGTTCACAATTTAATACATTTCTGGCCACATTTATTTTACTTTGCTTTGAAAATAATTGTGCTTACAATTTATTTAAGTAACTCTGTTTTAGTTCCATAGTAAACAGTTCTGTAAAATCATTGAAAACATATATGCAAAATTCCTGCTACAGTTATTTTGTGAATGACAATAGTAATATATCTCACATCCCCATGTTTGCAAAAAAATGTCTATCCATAAACATAATTCCATAACAGAGATTTCTTTATATATGCTCCCTCTGGGTAATATTATTCGTAAACATGGTATTAGCTTTCACTGCTACGCTGATGACACA
>JAQQZR010000177.1:0-16331 GCA_030068235.1 Notoglanidium macrostoma | reverse complement strand
TAATTTGACCCTTCTGAAACAGATTAACATCTTTTCCACAACCACAGGATGTGTCTTCTGACATGGTTGTTTAAGAATTGAAAAGATACTCACTGCATCAGTTAGGGTTAAATAACTTGTGGCGAGCTGAAACATAATCACCCACGCAGTAATTATCCAATGGGAGGCTCTTACCTATTTGCTTTGTTAAATCCAGGTGGTGACCTTTTTTTGGACAAGCAGTGTATTTAGTGGGTCTTTGCCTACATGTAAAATTACAACATTAAAATAGGTTATGTTTACATGAAACTTATATTCATAAGAAAAATACTAATGCCCAATTCAAGTAAGATTTTGAATGGCAAACCTTGGTCATAGACCAAGCAGATAATGAAAAATATTATAGAACAAATAGCTTCATGATCTGATAAATGGTGTGAAGGACTGGCCATTGAGTTATAAGTAGGGTGCTGTTGAGAAATGCAGGCCTCCTAGTTACACAGTCCCTGCTTGTGGATCACTGATTTTTGCAGAGCCATGTCTTCTGCCAAGTCATTCATTTGCCTAGAGTGCAACTCAGACTGCTTTCTTGGCTTCTGTGCCTGGGGCTTGGGCCAGATTCGGCTGTGAGCCTGGATACAAGTCTGCCAGCTGAGCATGCTGTGTCGACATTGGCAGAGCTGTCCAGTCAGTACAGGGGATGCTGGATTCAGACAATGCTTCCTTGAGATTGTCAATGCCAAACATTGAGCTAGTGCCCATCTTTGCATTGCAATAGCTTTAGAAACTGACTGAATGAGTTCAAGTTATGTAGCATAGTTATCAGTTGCCATCCATTCAGTACAAAAAAAGGTTATTCGTGTAATACAACCCAGGTGTAGGAAAACAGACACTTGTGTGGAGGGAAAAGCCACTTAAAAACAAAGAGCTGCACATTAATTGGAATCCATTTAAAAATAGCAGCTTTAGTATAAAACAGTGCATGGTAAGTTGAAGTAATATCCATTCAGTGAAGCTAACAATGCAGTGGCCATAGGTTCCACAAATCTGTTAGCTGGAGAAAACACAGAGGGAATCAATTCATCTGTAAAAATGAGCAAAGATAATAAATAAAATCTGTTTAGTTCAGATAAGGCCACCATCCCTGGAGAACAATGCTTGAGGCTAGTAGTCTAGTGTATAATAGTGTTCTAAGCATACTGTGTGAAAAATCAGAAGAAAAGCACACTCAGCAAAGTAAAAAAGGAATAAGAAATGGTTATCCCAAACATAAGAGGAAATGACACATCTGACCCTAGTTACAAGCTGCTAAGCAGATAGCTCCATACCATGGTGTTTATGTAGCCTGATGTGCACTGGTGAGAAGGAAAACGGGGATAATTACTGTATGATGGCAATATTTATGGAACATCAAGATGTTGGAACATAGTAATATTCAGTTGTGAAAGGAAAAAATTTTCTAAGGTGAAGCTAGGAAGAAGAATCAAGACTCATATGGGAGCCTATCCACCTCTGGCCAGGACTATGAATAGTCCATCCAGCTATATCGCTTTTCCATTAGGTTCAATGGGAGCCCAGGAGCCAAACGCAGCTGACTTCAAATGCAGGAGATGGTGTACACTCTGGGCAGGTCACCAATCTATCACAGGAATATCACAGAGATTGCAAGACATTCATTCCATTCACACTCACAGAGCACCCAGTGGAAATCCACACAGGTACGTGAAGAACATGCAAACACACAGAAAGGCCCGAGTCAGTTGCCAGGTTTGAACCTAGAACCTTCTTTCTGTGAGGAGACAGTGCTAACCACTGCACCACCCACCATTAAATTATGCTATGTTTGGTTTAATGTTTCAGATTTCATTTAAATTTAGTTACTGACATATTTATCTTCATGCCCAGTAAAACTCCATTTGAGATATAAGCACAGAAAAGTCATGACACATAACATGTGTTCTGGAAATTGTTAATTACTTACAAGTGATATTCCTTTTGGGAGACATACTTTGTTCTTTTAGTAGTTTCTGCTTATTATTCATTTCTTTATATTTTGTATAAATTACATACATAATAAAACACTATTTGAAAATGTCATATCATAAATTACACACAATCATTAAACCTCATTTAGCCAATAACCTAAGACATATGCATAAAGATAGGACATTGCATTTCAAACATTAATGTTTTTTTATACACTGAGAATAGCAACTGTCACATCTTCCCCCTTTCCACTGTGGTATGCTCATTTTTATTTACATTTCTGTTCTAGTAAAAGGGGAGCTTAGATATAGTGAGAATTGCCTCAAAGGAAGGCATTGGTTTATGTAGACCAGAGACCTGGGAACTTGAGGGTCCTGCGCAGTATCTTAGCTGCTCCTATAACTACACATTTCTCGTTCAAGTTGTTGTACCTGGGATATGTTGGAGCCACTCTTCAAGTTTGGGATTCACAGCCCATAATGCTTCTATTACCACTGGAACCACTTTGGACTTCACCTTCCACACAGTTCCAGTTGTTCCTTCAGGCCTTGGTACTTCTCAAGCTTCACATAATCCTTTTTCATGATGTTACTGTCAGCTGGGATTGCCACATCTATCACTACTGCTGTTTTCTGATCCTTATCAACCACCACTATGTCTGGTTGGTTGGCCAGCAACTGCTTATCTGTCGGGAGCTTGAAGAACCACAGGATTTTAGCTATGTTGTTCTCAACCACTTTCACTGGTCTCTCCCATTGGGACTTGGGAACTTCTAGCCCATACGTAGCGCAGATGTTTCTGTACACTATCCCTGCCACTTGGTTATGCCTTGCAGTATATGCTGTTCCAGCTTGCATCTTGCACTCAGCTATTATGTGCAGGACAATCTCAGGGACGTCTTTGCACAGCCTGCACATTGGATCCTGTCTACTGTGGTATACCCTACAGATATGGTGCTTAAAGCCTGCTCTTGTGCTACCATGATCATAGTCTCTGTGCTGTCTTTCAGGCCTGCTTTTTCTAGCCACTGGAAGGATTTCCTGTTGTCAGCCACTTCCTCTACTGTATCTGCCAGTGGTACATTCCATGGAGGACTTTGGTCTTCAATGATGCTTTGTGTTCCTCCTTGCCATCCTCTGTCTTCTGCTGGCTGAGACACTCTTTCATATTTTCATCTTTCATCTCTGATGGTTGGTAGGGCATGTTGATGGCCTGGATCTTATTCCTACAATTTAGCTGGCTTTTGAGCACCTGTCTGACCCTCTGGATATATTTTGCTGTGGCTGATCCCCTTGTAAATCCATCTTGATTCCCATTGGCCTGTAGGATTCCAAGGTAATTGTAGCTGTCCTGATCATCTTCTTGGCCACCATGTGTATGTAGATTTTGGTGAGGTGAGTCAATGTCTTTCTCATTCTTAGCATACAGCTTTATTTCATGCGATCATCTTGAAATTGGCTTCCAGTGTTGTCTTCCACAGCCGCATTGAGGTCTCGATGAAGCTTATCAGTGCCTTGTTAGTCTTGTATAGTGCCAAGCATTCCAGTATTCACATGTGGGACATCAAATCATAGATTGTATGTAGACGGTGCTCAGGTTGGTCTGCCTAGTCTTAGAGTCTTGGCTGATTGCTCAATCGACCAGTAGCTGGTGATTTGACCCTCTGGTGTTGATCCCAATTCCTTTCTAAGCTTAGCTCATGTACTGACTCATGTGTCTGCATAGCTTCTCTGCTATGATGCCTGAGAGGAGCTTCCATGTTGTGGAGAAGCAGGTTATTAGCTTGTAGTTGAATGGTAGTGGTAGTGTACCCTTCTGGGGATTGTCCTACCCTGTGTTAGCCAATCTGGGTGAGTGCCTCTTGTTAGCAGCTCACTCATTTGTGCAGCCAGGTGGTCAAGGAGTGCTGTTAGTTTCTTCAACCAGTAGCTGTGTATCATCTCAGGTCCAGGTGTTGTCCAGTTTGTCATGCCTGAGACTCATTGCTAGATATCTGCCTCACTGTGGTCTGCTCTTAGGTCTTCCATACACTTAGCATTGGTGTTATGTGATACCTCCTTCCCTTCCTTCCAGTATTTCTCAACTCTTGGTGGATCTAATCTGGCAACATCAGGGAAGCAAAGCTCAAAAGAATAAATGGCCTGTTTATCAAGCACCTAGCCATGCAGTCTCCATTTACAAATATTTGTGAAACAAAATGGGTCATTCTGAAGAACAGTGACTTCAAGAATGGTACTGAGTTAGGATGTCACCTTTGCAGTAAGATGGTTCGTGAAATTTCATCCCTGCTGGATATTCCACAGTCAACTGGAAGTGGTATTATTGGCAAGTGGAAGCATTTAGGAACAACAGCAACTCAGCCATGAAGCGGAAGACCATGTAAAGTCACAGAGCGGGGTCAATGACTACAAAGGTCCATGGTGCATAAAGATCGCCAAAATTCTGTGGATTCCATAGCTGAAGAGTTCCAAACTTCCACAGGCATTAATGTAAGCACAAAAACAGTGGAAGGAGCTTCAAGTAATGGGTTTCCACAGCCGAGCTGCTGTATGCAAGCCTACATCACTAATGCCAAGTCCAATGCCAAGCGTCGGCTGGAGTGGTGTAAAGCACACCGCCACTGGACTGTGGAGCAGTGAAAACATGATGGAGTTCCACTACATAGAAATATGGAGTGACAAATCATGTTTCTCTGTTTGCTAGTCAGATGGGCGAGTCTGGGTTTGGCAGATACGGCAGAACATTACCTGCCTGACTGCATTGTGCCAACTGTGAAGTTTGGTTGAGTAGGGATAATGGTGTGGGGATGTTTTTCAGGGTTTGGGCTAGGCCCCTTACTTCCAGTGAAGGGCAATCTTAAGGCTTCAGCATTCCAAGCCATTTTGGTCAATGCTATGCTTCCAACTTTGTGGACACAGTTTGGGGAAGGCCCTTTTCTATTCCAGCATGACTGTGCCTCAGTGCACAAAGAAAGGTCCACAAAGACATGGTTGGATGAGTTGGGTGTTTAAAAACTTCACTGGCCTGCACTGAACCCTGACCTCAACTCCACTGAACACCTTTGGGATGAACTGGAATGGAGATTGCAATCCAGGCTTTCTCGTCCAACATCAGTGCCTGACCTCATAAATGCTCTACAGAATAAATGGGCACAATGTCCCACAGAAACATTCCAAAATCTTGTGGAAAGTCTTCCAAGAACAGTGGAAGCTGTTATAGCTGCAAAGGGGGACCAACTCCATATTAAAGTCTATGTATTTGAATGCAATGTCATTAATGTCCCTGTTGCTGTAATGGTCAGGCATCCTAATACTTTTGTCCATACAGTGTATGTATATATTGTGGCATCTGCGGCTGTTCATCCCCGCCGTCTCCATTCAGCAAGCGCCCTGCCCCTCTTGGTGTGCGCCATAAGGAGCTCATGTTGCACCACACACTGTGTAGAGGGGGCTGGGAGGAGATTCCAGGGAAGTCCTCAGTGGCAGGGCTGTGAAAGCTGGCATGGCTGGATGCTTCTAATTGTCTACCCTCCAGCAGTCACCGGAAAGCTATGAAGGGGAGGTGATGGCAATGCGTGGGTGAGTAAGGCAATCGAGAAGCTTCATGCGAGACTGGTTCTCTTTTTCTGTTTCTCTCAGCCTCTCCAGACTCCCTTTGAGAGTGACTGGCTCAGTGGCACAGTTGGGATCGCACCCCGAGGACCTCCTCAGAACACTGCCGTTTCTCCCCCGTGTACCGCCACCTCTCTCACCATCTCTCTGTCTACCCCAAGAGTACCAGTTTCAAGTAGCACCAATTCACCACGTGCCCAGTACCACAAGCCTTCACATTTTCCAGAGCACTTCGACACTCATCCCACCATGTGTATTCATCTAAACAAATGCCTGGTGTGGACTTTTCAGCACTGTCACTAGTGTGTTGTGTGCCTTGTCTCAGTTATTTTGCCCCACAAGTGTGTGCGTGTTTGTGAGTATATATGAGGCTGGAAAGTTGTTCATTATGGCATCTGGATGTGCTGCTGCACATCAGTGAGCCCCACTATATCCAAACAAGCTTGGAATACTCCTGGCCAACTTATTTGTAGTTTTTGAGCCCATCTCCCTCTTTACTCTCTCTGGAGCACAACCAAATGCAGAGCAGACATTTGGTTTAGGATTGTGAAGGCTACCAGAAAGTTGGTCATATTTATCTTATCTTAGCTATATTGTAGCACTCCCTTGTGTCATGGCCAAATTTCAGAGGTGCTTCCCAAATTCTTTAGGTTAAGAAATCGTTCTTATTCAGTGATTAGCAAATTACCGGGCCATAGATTACTCTTATCCCAGAATAGATGCACCCACTTTAGATGAACCTGGAACACAATGCTGTTAATATATGTGCATATCTTGGAAATAAGCAAAAGCAAACTTCAGGGGTTAAACCCATAAACCCACACAATCTCTCAGCTAGGGTTAGGGCTAACTCTAACCCTAACCCTAACCCTAGCTTAGACTGGCTAGTTCTGCATGGTAAAAACTCTAGTTTAGCAATCTTGAAGCACCGCGACAACAAAATGTCAAACACCCACTGTAAATGTTTCACCAAGGTCCACTGTTCATTTACCCATTCAACATTACATGTATACATGACGTAAATGGATGTTACCCATTTGCTGCTTCACTGCTAATCACACTGATGTGTGTCCCTCATTCCTCTTCTCTCCCCACACTCCCTCTCCCCGCCCTCTCCAGTTCCGCTGCCAATGATCCTTACCTGCTAATTGGATCTCCTCGAGGTAAGAACATGAATAGAGGACCATTGTTTTTTTTTTTGCATTTTTGTTTTTCAGTAAATCTCACACCAGTATCCCATAAACACCTCAACTGAAATTATTCACATTGTAACAATGTACAACAAATAAACAAACAAGATGCAAACAGAGAAGTTCACAAACAGTAACCATTATCCAACTTTCAATGGCGTTACACACACACATATTTGGGCTAGAATAATACTAATCTTGTACTAACCTCATGCTAATATTAACTATTATTTCTGTTTTATTCTAATGAAACTAATTATTTACCAGGATTTTGCAGGCAATGACATGATGTAAAATGTTTATTTATTTATTTATTTTTCTGTTTAATGATGTAATATATGGTTACAAGAAAATATAAAGCAATTTATACTTTAAATTTAGGTTTAAGTTTAAAACAATTGGTAAAAGTATTATAATAAAAGTAGGTCTGTCGCTGACTTAAAGGGCAATATATTTAATACAGACCTTACCAGCACTCAGCTGAAAAGCACTTAAGTCAAGGGCAGAATGTATGAAAATGGTATTTACATAAGAAATGCCCAGATTTTGGGCTTGCTCCACCCAAAGCTTGTAACTGTATTCAGGGCGCATAAGTCACAGACTGAAGTTAAGGGGATAATATGCACACACTGAAAACCGTGGAGCTGAGGGCTTTTTTTTTTTTTTGACTTACACGCATTGGAGAATTGGGCCCATTATGTTTACTTAATACAGATTACTTTGTGTTTACGCACTTACGTCTTGCCTCTCACCACACAGTACAACCGCATCTTGCCTCGATGTCATTAAATGCATTAATGAAATCACACTGGTGATCAGCACAAAACCTGTTTCCCCAAAAGTCAAATATACTGGAACCCTAACCGTAGTTATTAAACTCATGTATAAGAGACCTAAAATAACAATGTCTCTTCATTTAGTCTCTCAAGTTAGCATGTAGTTTCAGCCAACTTTCCTGCCCTGGAGAAATAAAAATACACTTTACATTAGTTTACATCCTCATTAATATGTTTTAATTCAAAACCCCGTTTTAAAACGAAACTCCAAGTTTCTGGAAGTCCACACTAAAATGTTTTCAAACTAAAACTCTGAAACTGTCTGGATGCCAGGTGTAAATGTAGAAAAAGTGATACATTTTAAAACTCAAATGTATTATTGTAGCCATAGCCACATTAACAAAACCACAAATTCTCCAATCAAAAAATATCTAACAGGAAATATTTTACACATTTATAGTTCAATTCTCAAATGCCTTTTCACTGATTCATATAATGTACCGTACACAGTATGTATCATATTAGATAACATTTGTATTAAATCCAATATACTAAGAATAAAATGCAGAAATATTTACTGATATCCCATTGTCCCTAGACCTCTATAGTGATGCACTCTTTCTTCCAAACATCTTACTCTGAACCCTAGTTATTGTCACTAGAGTTAACATTTTCAGTTGGTTCTGTTTCAAGGAAGTCAGCACATATTTTTGTTGTCTTTACAAATAAGTGCTGTAAGACATTAATGTTTGTAAAAGTAACACTTTACAATAAGGTCTGCAAATAAGCAGGGTGTGGAGAATACATGAATAGTTGAACTTTGTTACTATACTTGAGTGTTTGCAGTATTTATCCTATAATTCTTATCATCGAAACTGAATACCTGCCTTCTTCTTTAGTTACTTTACTTACATACATCCATAGTTAGAAGAAAATAAATCTTACTTTTTACTCACTTACTTTTAAATTTTTAATAAATTTATAGACCTTCAAGAAAGTAATAACAAATATCTCTTCTTCTTTCATACAGTCAATGATTGTACACTATACATCTTAAGAATGGGCACAGTTTAGCAACCAATCAAGTTCATCAAGAAAAAATGATCAAGAATCAAGAATCGTGGCAATTTCGTGCCTTCTCATGCTACACGATGTGGGTTGCGCTATAGCTTTTCTGTGTGTGTCTGAATATGGATAAGCCATCAGACTGCAGTGTGAAACTTGAGGATGACCTCAGCAAAATATTTCAATATGCAGGAGTAAGCAAAAACTCATACTTGTCTTCTTTTGCCTCCCTAGAAGGCATGGAACGCATGGTGAGGTACATTTCAGAAAAGGTGAGATAAGCAGAGGGGATAATGAGGAAGGAAAGGCAGGTGGTGAGATGAGCTGAGAGGAGAAAAGCATAGCAGAAACATGCCATGTAATGAAAAATAAATAATTATCTAACCCTTAGCAAGTGCTCACACAATAAAAACCAGACATATGCATACACACTTTCTTACCATTTCAATGTCATAAGCACCATGTAATTAACATCTGAACTGCCATCATCCCGAAACACTGAGCTACACAGTCCACCCGTACTTCCATTTCTGCATGATTATGCGCTACAGAGCTGAAGCACGGAGTCAAAGCTTTCTCTCATGGCACTTAACCTGGCTCTATGCAGAATTCAAGAAGTCTTAATTCACACTTAATCTGCACTTTTACAAACTCTTATGCCAATAATGAACAGATCTTAATTCATAATACAGTCATAATTTGACAAAAAATAAAATGTAATTATTCAGCTAAGACATTTGGTTTGGTGCCTAAAATATGCATCTTACATTTTGCCCTGAAACTATGAGGCTAATATAGCAATGTGAAGCTTACCCTATACCCACCACTGTGGATTGTGCCAAAACACATGTTTAAATCATTACCTCACCACCAGGTTGTTTCTGTCATACCTGCACCTGCACCTGCACTTACACCTACACCAGACAATTCACAATACACTTCCCATGAGCACTTGCACCCTGAAAACATGGCCAACACTAACATGCTCCCAGAAACAGACATGGACTAGAATTCCCAAGAGCACATGCACACAGACAACATGGCAGACGATCTCCCTCGTTCAGAGTCACCTGCAGGTGCTTCCAATCACTCCCACTCATTTAAGACTGTTTTTATACTTCATGGTTGTGTGCTTCACGATGCTTTAGTCTTGCTCCTTGCTTGTCTGCTATTTCTTAGCCTTACATTCTGTGTTTGTTCTTCTGGTTTTTGACTCCATCCTGTATTTTCTGGATTACTGACTCTTTGCCTTGTGTACTCTGTTTGCTGATCGTTTGAACTTTTGCCTGTGTATTGTACAGTTGTATACTCATAGGGTACTATAGTTAAGATAGATAGTAATTCAATGATATAGAGATGATAAAATGTATGATGTAGTATAATGGAAGCTCGTTACAATTCCAGGACCTCGATTTAGCATCTTTTGACCAAATTTAATTGTACACACATTTAACTGTGTTGGAGCACAATGTAAAAAACAACATTACTACTACTACTACTACTACTAATAATAATAATAATAAATGTTTCCATAGACTTTTCAGTCATTGGAGGGGTTCTCAAAAGTAGATCTAGTGTTTTCCAAATCTCTTTAGCCTTTTAACTACTAGAGGTGGCACTGGTGGGTCCAGTTGCACATCAATTAGCATTTCTCAAATTCACGGTAAAAAATTTGCATCTCCCACAAAATAAATATGCATTTAAGGGGAAAATGCTTAACTAAAAGCAAAAAACTACATTTCTACCTAGACAAAACACAATTTATGGGCCTAAAAAAGTGTGGTACAGGGGTTAAAGGGTTGCTTCTTTTTTCTCTGTTCCAAGTTCATTGTCCAAATTAATAGAATGTGCTAGAAAAAAGAATGAGGCCATATTGTTAAATAAAGATAAATTTGTAAATAACATATTAATGATTAACATGATTGTTAAGACTAGAGCTATTCATGCAGCAATTATCATCTTTTAAATTGCCTCTTGCTCTTATGTCACATCATATACTAGCTGACAGCAAAGAAAAAACACTATCTGCTACTTCAGTTCGAATTAGAACCAGTGGTGTTTGTTGGTTATTAAAATAGGGGAAACAAATTTGTATTGTTACACTAATGTGTTTTTGGCTAAAATCTTATCTGCCATTTCCTGCCAAGAGCAGCTAAGCTGCTAGCTGACGAAGAAAGAAGTGACAGCTAGCTGTTTAGATTTCACAAAAATTAAGAAATATGTTTAGTCCAGCGCTTCCGGTTGAATATATTGGGCCTCATTTATTAAGCAGGATATGAATAGATTTATGAGTAAATCATTCTTGCAAGTGTTTATACAAGAAAATTCCCGTAAATTTGGAAAGCTCTTCATATTCTACTGTTGATCCTAAGGGTGTGTACATTTCCACATAGGAAGACTAACTAAGGTAATCCTTGACTTGGTAAACTTCAAATCATATAATTCACATGGATTGCTGAACTTTTACATATGGATTATTCTGTTGAATTGAAACCGCTTATTTTTATTTCATTTATTACATTTAGAAGACACCCTTATCCATAGACTTATAAAAAAATTTTAAAGTCTTAAACACATCCTCATATTATATTCTTAATAATATATATTATAATTTATTTATTGACATAGAAGTGAGTCAAAATGTACTTCACCTCAAAATATCTTCCTTTCAGCCTTCGCCTTATTGTTCACTTTGTGCTCCCAGTTAGTGTTTGCAAAACAACTCAGCTGAGTTTCCGTATTAAGGACAGATTCCATCACAGGCTTACAATTTTTGTCAATTTGTCAACTGCATGTTTTAAGTGGATAACATTAACTCCCCACTGTTCGCACACTAATCAATTACTTCAAACTGCCACTGAACCTCAGTGTACCAATTTAGCTCTACCAATGGGATCAATGATGGTCTCTTCACTCATTTATTATCGTGCATCAATCAATGAAATGCTGTGCAATTAATTTCAAAATACCCATTCAACATCTTGGAAATAATTTATTTATAGTAAATATATTAAAGAAATGTCATTTCCTCCACATAGGCAAAAAACAATTCACAGAATAATTAAACGACTGCATTTAATAATTCATTTTGTAAGCCCTGTTCCATCACATTTTGTTGTCCCACATTTTTACTAACCCAGTTCATTCTTTCTTTATAATTATTTTTTCCCCACTCAGCCCTTCCTGAAGCAATCAATGTCATGTTTAACACTTTTTCCTTTTAGGAGGCCTAGAGCTAACAAGCCCCGTATGGCTGAACCTTCAACCTGATCGACGGATTCTGGGCAATGCTTTGCCTTGTTTCCCTCCAGCTCTGAGTGCGAAGGGAACAGAAGCACATGAGAGCCAAAGGAGGAATAAGATGAGTAGGAGTATAATTCACTAAGGTATTTGAGCAAAATGCTGTAGATCAGTAGTTATCGTCCCCATACATTTAGAGACTTCTACACAGCAGATATATCAAACTAATATATACAAACCGTCTCTCACTTGATAGAAGACTCAGAGTATTTTCACAGTGGGTGTGGAACTTATCTTGGGAACACTGGATGTAAGGAGGGGAAAATTCACCTTGTATGTGCTGCTAGTACATCGCTGAATACCAGGCACACACATATTCACTTACTCATTCACACTTAGAGACGATTTAGCACAGCCAGTTTGTCTCTCTGCATGTTTTTGGCAATGTAAGGAAACCAGAGAACCCAGAAGAAACCCTCACAAACATGGCGCAAATATGCAAAACTGCACAAACAGTGATACAAACTCAGGATCAGACCCAGGACTCTGGAGGCATTAATGCTACTCTCGGTACAACCGTGCCCCTTCTATTTTTATTGCAAGTAATTTTCTCTAAACATCTACTTTTCTCTGCCTACCTCTTTCCTTTCTGATTCTCAGTGTTACATTTCTTTTTCATATCTAGACACTCCATATTGTGTGTAATCTAGAAGACTGTTACAGACAACACCTCTTTGTGGAAATTTTAGGAGATTTTGCAATATAGACCTCCTTAAGCAAGCTGTTTTAATAAAAAGGATCATGCTGGATGTCTTGCTGTCTTCATGCTTCTGAAAGCATCATGTTCCTTTCAAATGTCATGCCTTAAAATAGATCGAGACATTAGAAAATGCAGCTTTCCCCTCACACATGGAATTATGGCAGCTGAGCAAGTTTACTTGAAGGATTACAGAGGCAGAAAATAAAACCGCTGAAACTCATGAGAAATGAGAAGCATTCAGAATGCATGTCTTAAAGTTAAAGTCAGAATTGGGGATAGATTTAGGATTTTTAGAAGTTTTGCATGGGCTTAGAGTAGAGAATATAGGTCCACTCTATAGGATTTTGATGGTATTTATTAGCAGAAATGGAGAATATATTCCATAATATACTTACAAATGTTTTCATTAGTGTCTAATTACCTGCAACTATGAGTCTTTGTGTTTTCATAAGCTTACAATGAGCCCATCATAGCTACATAAGGTGCGGATCCACTTCTGTGAAGACGCCATCTTGCGCCACTACAGTAGTCCAGAACAGACAGACCTCTAGACAGCGCCTTCAGCATTTTGAGTTTTTACGAGTGGCGGCATGAATCTGGAAGAAATCACAGGAAAGATGGCAAAGAAGAAAAAATAAAGACAAGGAAGAAGAAATAAGATGCATCAGTGCTTGCTGGTGCTGGCTAACAAGTTTGAGAAGCCAAATTTTGAAATATGTAGGATCATACTTACTATTTAGCACAGAAAAAGCAACAGAGAATGAATGTAAGTACTTAAAAGTATACTATGGGCTCCTGTGATCCACTGTATGACTTTTAAGCTTAGAGAAAGTTACCTGTGGAACTTATTGTTAGGGTTTTACTGAAGCATTATCAGAGACTAGCAAATGATAAGTACTTAACCATTATATTCACTTATCCAATATAACTTTCAATAAGTCAAAATATGTTTGTGTGTCTTTTTGTGTGCATGTAAATGTTCTATTACTTAAAACATCAATGCAAGTTCATTGTAGAGCCATTTGTGTTCTTTCAGACTTGACCCCACCCACATGTGACCTCCTGATTGACAGCTATGTCATCCATTAGAGTGTGAGGCTAACAGTCATTCCGCTTATGAGTATGGGTATGTAGGCCACACACTCCACACGCCACTCTACACACTCGCTCCACACACTTTATACTATAGCTTCCATTAGAGCTCTCATTCATCACACTGGAGCCTGAGCTGCCATTTTCACTCTCCTGACCTTTTCCTCTGCTAAAATGGAAAATTTGTAGAGATTTGTTTCATTTTTGTGCTTGCTCTGTATGAACTTAGATGAGGCTGCGGAGTCAGGTTTTTTTTTTGCTTTTTCTTCTCTAAAGTAATTGTGTGAAGGGAAAGGGCTCTTGTAGTGGGGAGCTAATGGTGGCTAATGGCACCTCCATCTGCACCATTGGCCATTTCAACAGTAGCACGCACGCACACACACACACACACACACACAAACCTCATTTACACACTACTTACTAAACTCTCCACAAAGGCACTTCTTCTACATACTGCCTGCAATCATGTAGAAGCAATTACTAGTGTGTGTGTGTGTGTGCGCGTGTGCGTGTGGCTGTGGGAGAACAAATGTATGCATATTTCTTTCCTTCTGGATTTTTGTCAGACTTCACTTGCAAAATGTTTATGTTTACTGTCACAAGCTTTGCTTTTCTCCTTTTGCCACCTCTTTTCATCTAGCCTTTATGTAGCTATCCCAACATGCATTGCATCATGTGACGGTTTCACACAATCATGTTTCGCGCTCACATTTTCTCCATCTTTCTCTCTCACGCTCTCAAACCCACACACTCTTCATGCTTGTGCACATGGTGATTTTTTCTTATCCACAGCATGTGTTCTACATCCAGACCCTTGAGATACAAGGCAAACAACATTGCTGCAGAGGCGAAAAATATTCCTAAGGTCCTGGCAACTTTTTAAACAAGGCTTTGAAGAGGGAATCGATAAAGCACCAAGTACTTGTTCATTCCCAAACCTGTTGGATCTGAACCAACCAACCAACCAAAAAAAATAATAAACAAACAAACAAACAAACAAATAGATAAATAAAACATATTACAGTTAAAGTGCACCCACACATATCAGTTTTTGTTACATTTATAAAGTAAATATATGATGTATATTTGCAATTTTAATATGGAACTCAATTTTCAATAATAACCATTCTAGTCAGGACATGGTATAATTATGATGTCACCATGATTTGGTGCACAAGTTGATCCCTTCACTAATCTTCGGCATTGAAAACTAAAAGTCGAATGCAAATCTTTGGAGTCAATTCCACACACTGAAAATGATTCACCTCGCATGCACACACAGCAAGCGAAATTTACTTAGCCTCTGAGAGTTTCAGTGAGCGAAACAGGCAGTGGATATTTATTTTATCTTTATTTTGAATTTGTCTGTTCGAAATTTGAACAAATCATGGCTTGAAATACAGACACAGCTGCAAAAAGTGTGGTAAGTGATTAAAAAAGTGATAACAGTAAACGATGTAGGCTACATACCATCACCTTGAGTTAGTCTGAGTGTATATTCAGTACCATTCATATATAATACTTATACTGAATGAGTATCAACATTCATTTGGTCAGCATGAGAACTTGTTAATATTCTCATGCTGGTCAAGGTTGTAATTGGGTAACTGCTATTTAATTAAGCCTAGTTTAGAAAAAAATCTCTTGTAGTGCTAAAATGCTGCAAATAAATATATTTTGTATATAATATATAAAAGATACAATTGAATAATCAAGAAAAAAATGTTCAATTAACACTCTAAAAATAGTCAAATAAAAAAATTATAAAAAAAATAAAATCCCAAAAATGATTTAAATGATCGGTAGTTGCAGGCCTGAATAAGAACGATATACTACCACATGCGCACACAACGCTTCACGAGTCTCACAACACCTCTCTGGATTTGAGTGAAATCATAGCTAATCTTACAGTCACCAATTCATTACCATGGCCTCTAGTGAAAAAGTGTTCACTGGGTGGAAATTTCGCAATCATTTTGTCCTTAAATCAGAAAAGGGGAACGACATCACTGTACAGTGCAAGTTCTGCCTTCCAGCTGTGTGTCATCATCCACATATTTGCTATTGAGGTAATCCAAAAGTAATGGACAGTAATCAGTTACATTACTTTAATTTTGTGGTAATTAGATGAGTTAACTGACAAAATTTTTTTTAGCAAGTAATTAGTAACTGTAGTGGAATACATTTTTAAAGTAACCCTCCCAACCCTGTGCATCACAGTCTGGTTTGGAAATTGCACTGCCTCTGACTGCAAAATCCTGCAGTGGCTGAGAAGGTCATTTGCGTGCCTCTGCCCTCCCTGCAGGACATCTACCACAAACACTGCATTGGAAGATCATGCAGCATTGTGGAGGACCAAACTCACCCATCAAACAGTCTGTTCGTTCTTTTGCCATCAGGCAGACGGTACTGTAGCATCCGCTCAGGTACCACCAGACTGTGTAATAGTTTTATACCGCAAGCTGTCAGACTGCTCAACACACACAGTTCCTGACAACTGTTCCAACGCACTTATCCATCCATCCACCACAGTGCCAACACAGACAAACAACCACCGCATTCACACCTATGGGCAATTTAGAGCAGCCAGTTGACCTAATCTGCATGTCTTTGGACTGTGGGAGGAAACCGG
>JAQQZR010000176.1:0-16364 GCA_030068235.1 Notoglanidium macrostoma | reverse complement strand
AACATTCAGCTTGTTCAGTGTGTGGAGTGCAGGATGTTTAGTCATTCTTCCTCCATCATTAGTAATAGTTTTACTTGGAATAAGTGCTTATTAGTTACAGTAGTTCACTGATGGAGCAGATTGTAACATTAGAGGTGTGCGTCCAGTCTCTATAGAGGATTAGTGAGAGTGAGAGCAATGTAGTGCCTGTAGGGGGAAGTCTGGATGCCTCAGGCGGAGTTAGTAATGCCCCAGCTCTGGCATTAGAGCCCTCACAGCGGGGCGAATGGGTGACGCCTCGGCAGCATAATCGCAGAGCCAAAGCTTACGCTAAGGCTCACCCACAGGAGCACCATCCTCTCCACCTCACGTGTCTAACAGGTTTGCTCTCCTCAGTGAAGCCCCCGCCGAGAAACCTGAAAGAGCTCTGGATATAGGAGACTCTACCCTAAGGCACATGAAATTAGCCAGGCCTTTAGGGGCACCAGCAGCTATAGTTAGGTGTATACTGGGAGCCAGGGCGCTGGACATAACAGGAAATCTTAGGGTCCTAGGCAAGCACAGGTTTTCTAAGATAGTTATTCATGTAGGAGCTAATGATATACGCATTTGTCAGTCAGATTTTACTAAGTGAAACTTTGTAGAGGTGTTTAAATTAGCGAAGGCGATGTCCGATGCAGTAGTATGCTCTGACCCCATCCCAATGCGGTGTGGCGATGTAGCGTACAGCGGGTTATGGCCACTGAACTGAGGGCTGTCCAGGTGGTGCTTCTAAAACAGTGTAGGCTTTATAGATAATTGAAGTAGTTTTGAGGTCAACACTGGCCTGTTAGGGTGGGACAGTATCCATCCCACTCGGGAAGGTGCTGCTCTCATTTCATGCAGCATAGCTCATAGTCTCATGACAGGCCTAGTTAATCTGTGACAATCCAGAGCCAAGGCCAGGGAGCAGACAAACAGGCTAAACCGACTGCTTGCTGCACAAAATCGTCACTCAGGTTCCACCATATTGCGACTGTGTCTGTTCCCAGAGTTAAACAAAAATATAGAAATGCTCAGAAAATTTGTTCTAATAACCTAATAAATCTGGATTATACTGAATGCACAGCCAGCACCTTTGATCTAAAGCTAGGACTGTTAAATATTAGCTCTCTTACATCTAAAATGCTTATTGTTAATGAAATTATTACTGATCAGCATTTTAATGTACTGTGCTTAACTGAAACATGGATCAAACCAAATGAGTATGTAGCATTAAACGAAGCTAGTCCACCCGGCTATAGTTACATACACCAGCCTTGTCTAACTGGCAGAGGAGGAGGTGTTGCAGTTGTTTATGATGGTAAACTAGGCATCACACAAAAACCTGGACAAAAATTTAATGCCTTTGAGATTGTCTATATTAACATAACATATGTAGCCACTAAAAATAAGTCGGTCCAGTCGTTTCCACTAATTATTATTTACAGAACCCCAGGGCCATATTCTGAATTCCTGTGTGAATTTGCAGATTTCATCTCAAACCTAGTTGTCTCCTTAAAAAAAGCACTGATTGTTGGAGACTTTAATATTTATTTTGATAACCCAGAAGATCCTTTGAGTATCCTTGGGTTCCCTTTTGAGTTTGGTTCCTCTCAAGGTTTCTTCCTTTTGCCATCTCAGGGAGTTTTTCCTTGCCACCATCACCGTCACCACAGGCTTGGTCATTAGGGCTATATATATAGATAAATGTATAGATTCATAAGTTCATATTCAGAATTTATATACTTCTGTGAAGCTGCTTTGTTAAAAGCACTATCCAAATAAAATTGAATTGGATAGAATCTACATAGCGAGCAGGTCCACCTCTACAGAAGCTCCTCCCCCCAAATTCATGGACATGCAACAGCAAGGCAACAGCACTAACAAAGACACCCCCATCTCCCCCTCCCCTCCCCTCCCCTCCTCCTTCCCCCTGTTACTGATTGGCTGGAATAGTGTTGTGTGGCTCGGGCCTGAGACACTTTCTTTCTTTCTCTAGTTAGGACTGTGTACGAACACTGGATTATTTTTCAGCACACACACAGAACAGACAGCTTGCAGACTGCAACTGTGAGAATGACAAAATCATAAAGTAGAGCAGAAGGGGGGGGCACAAAGGGTGGGTAATATGCCAAAACAAAACTACAGGACAGATATTTTATTTTAATAACCTTTGTTCTGATCAGTGATTTATCTGTTAAAGTTCAGGTCTCTCCTGTATCGCCTTTTTTTAAATATTACAAAATGTTGAACCTAAACTGTAAATATCAGCATCTCTGTTTATTTACCCAGTTTCACTTCTATTTATTTCAATTTTACTTTTCTTACACAAGGTATAATGTGTTCTTATTTATGAGGTATGCTGCTAAACACTTCCACATCTTTTACAATGTTACATTTTGTTCTTTTTTAATCTCCTCAGCTTTATTCAGATATTCTGTAACCACACTAACAACACGGGTAATCATTTAAATCAACAGTAAATGAAATGATTTGCGTGAACTGGCACAAGTGTTTTAACAGCGCTGTACAGATACTGTATCATGCTTGAGGGAACAGCAGGATCAGAGATAATGCCTCAGGCCCAGCATTTACACCGGGATATTACAACAGAATGATAAGGTGTGTGTGTGTGTGTGTGTGTGTGTGTTCACACATTGTTTTTCTCCTTTGATGGAAAAACTCAACCCTAACCATCTGCCCCATCACTCCTAATGTACTCAGAAAGACAGAAGTGATGAACAGAAAAATTCGAGGGGGAGTGGTACCAGGTAACAAGTCTATAGCACAGTCATATGGACGATGTGGGGGAAGTCCCTTGGCTTTATGTTTACAGAACACATCGAGGAAATCTTGGTATTCGTAAGGTATGATAACCTCGGTGTTCATCGCTGGGCTCGATGCTAGTAGATCCTATCATGGCTTGTGGACGCAGAAGACAATGGTATAGGCAATATTCAGACCAGGTGAGTATTTCTCTTTGTGTCCAGGAGATCCGTGGATTGTGTTTTTGGGGCCAGGGGATGCCCAGAATGACGGGATGCCTGGGGGTGTCCATAACTAGGAGGGGTGTAGTCTCCTGATGGAGGCTGCTCACTTGAAGTTGGAGAGGAGTAGTGCTTTGAGTCACGACACCCTGGCCGATGGGTCCTCCATTAATGGTGTGGAGACGAAATGGGTTGTGAAGTGTAGTCAATGGCAACTTCATGTGGAGTGCTGTGGCTTGGTCAATGAAGTTACCGGCGGATCCAGAATCAATCGTAGCTGGAAGAGTATACACATTGTCTGAGTATGTGATCTGAGCTTGTAACACAAATGGGGTAGAAGGGACGAAAGGAGTGGTACTCACTGCAGGGAGCTTGGAGGGACTGGCAGCTCCGGGGTTAGAGTGAGGCTTCGGTGCTGCTCTCCATGTGCCACAGTTAGCGATGACATGTTCAGCGCTCCCACAATAATAGCACAGGTGCGATTTCCTCCTCCTGTCTCTTTCCTCGACAGTAAGCTTAGTGTGTCCTAATTGCATGGGTTCGGGAGGACTCAGAACGAGGACAGTGGGTGTTGCGACTGCTCATCGTGGGTGATGATCCAGAAGTAGGTTATCCAGTTTTATCGTGAGGTCGATGAGGGAATCCAGGGTTCTCCCTTCATCACGGCAAGCCAGTTCGGTGAGCACACGCTGATTGAATCCTTGGCAATATACGGCATTCAGAGCACTTTTATTCCAGCCGCTTTCAGCCGCTAACGTACGAAACTCAAGCGCATACTACACCACTCGGCGAGGACCCTGTGTAATGGTCAGCAGCCGTTCCCTGACTTCCTTCCCCTCGGGTGCATGATCGAACACTCTCCGGAACAGAGACACAAAGTTATCATATGACGAAACAGATTCACCTCTCCTTTCCCACACTGCTTGTGCCCAAGTTAGTGCTTTGCCAGTGAGGCTAGTAAGCAGAAACATCATCTTAGCATGCTCGGAGAGGTCGCCCTGCGATGCGTGGTACAACTGACTCTGTAGGAGAAATCCGCGGCATCGGGCGGGATTGCCGTCATATTTTTCCGGTTTGGTGAGTAGGAGTCTGGGCGTGGAGCGTGGCGAACCAGCTTCAGCAAGTTGTTGAGTGACTTGTCCAGAGGAGAGCTGTTGAAGCTGCGTAGTCATCTCTCGCATATGCTGATCTTGATCGCCGAGAAAACGGCCCTGAGCGGCGAGAGAGTCATGAAGCGCGAATGGATCCGCTGCGTCCATGTTAGGCGAAGCAATCTGACAGGCAACACCGACAGGAGACGACACAAGTGCAGATCCGTATCTTACTGAGCAGAGGTACCAGAGAACAGTAATCCAATAACGTATTCAAAACAGGCAGAGGTCAATCGATCGGGCAAACAGTACAAAATAGGGCAGGCAAGGTCGTAAATGTGAAAGCTAGCGAAGATCATAAACCGGAGTAACAAGAACAACAGGAAATGCTCGGCAGATAGAGAGACTGGCAAACTATTGCTTCGCAAAGATCATGAGTGAGAGTGCGTGTATACATTGTCTGTGAGGAGGGTGTGGTGTAAATTGGCTGCAGCTGCAACCAATTAGAACTCCGGGGAATGAGACCTATTGCCTGAGTTTCATGGGCATTGGAGACTAGTTCAGAGGCAGGCCTGATAGCTAGAGTTATCTTCAGCACCTTATTTGGATCCAGGCAGAAAGTAGTTCTCAAGACCTGTTTGCCAAAATGCCAATAGTATTTTCGACTACCTACAGAGCTCTTGAGAGGCAATAGTTATAGACACTCTGGTCATGATCCAGCTGTCTATGTGAGTAAGGCTTTTACAGATCAATCCAAAGGAATAAGGAATCATCCCAATGAAGCATCACACTGTTGCTTTTAGGCAGGGGTTCTGGTTTGGGAGCATTAAGTAGACAGGCAGTAATAAGACACAGGTGAGAATCATCCCAAGCTGGTGTAATGTGCCTACTCTGTCTTCTGGTCCCCTTTTTAGTGACATCAGTCAGCAGGCTGGAGACATCCAAAAAATAGGTACAAACATCCAGTAATAGCCAGATAGCCCCAGGTTGGTTTTAAGTCTTGGTCAGGGGCAAATGAGTGACAAGGTTTCTTCCTCATATTTTCTTTACCACTGTCTCCTCTGGTTTGTTCTTTAGGGATTAATATATACATTCAAAATTTACATCTAAAATGTACATGTTTCCATAAGGCTGCATTGTGACTTTGTGAATGTCCACTGTTAAAATTGCTGTATAAATAAAATAAAATTAAATTGAATACCACATTTCCACCTGTTCCATGCAAACTTTTTTATTTGCTTTGAGTCTTGCCCATTGCGAGGATGTCAGACAGGTCCCAGATGTTGTAAATGTGGCATATGAATTTTGAAGGTGGAGAATTCTGTCCATCAGATGTAAAAACATCACTGGGGCTCCAAGCAAATCAAACAGAAGGGTGACAGATTGGTGTAACACAAATAGAGTGGAAAAGTCCATTTTTTCCTCTCTATTTTGGTGTCACGGCATTTTGCCAATACCCTTGGTAAAACTACTGTAGAATAAAAGTGATCCCTGCCTAACTGTTATGAGTTGACACTGTGACACATTTAGACATTGTGTTAACTTTTATAATGTCTACACAAAAACAGACTGACCAGCCAGGACTAAATGCCACCTCCTGTGGTGGTCTGGCAGTGAATTAAACATGCAGTTGAATAGTCTTTTTAAGATTTTCAGTTGCTGAATTGTTAATAATGCCTGTCAGCTGTGATGTACCTAAACAATTTTGCTAACTTCTTTTTCTTTCTAACACACTGCATTAAAATGTGTTTTCTCTCAGCTAACTACTCAGAATGCTAATGATACACTTGCATTAACACTTAGACAAAATCACACCTAATCTTTCATTTAGTACACAATAAAGGTTATATTCTAAAAAACACGTCAGTAATAGGGAGGGGATGACAATTTTACCAGCAGATAATTACACCCTCAGACTCATGAGCACTTAAAAAACACCATGAAAGACAGTGAGTATAATAATCTCAGTGACAAGTGTTGTGTTGTATAAAATAAACAGTCCTTTAGTTCAATTTTATGTTTACTTTATTAACACACGTGTTCACTTTACATTCCGGTCGCCATGTCTGTCTCCTTCTCGTCCATGCCCTTTTTCTCGCGATAGCTCAGTGACATCAACTATACTACATTTTCCTCCCTTGTTTAGAGTAAAAAACTGTCTATAGCCTAAAAGTTTCCCTCTAAATAAATCTCAACAAATCACATTGTTTCAAACTTTCCAAATCAAAATATTCTCTTTTTAAATCACAGTGATACAAACTCATCAATAAATCAAAACATATTCATGTCCTTTTTTTTCTTTTTTTTCTTTTTCAAGCCTCTCTGTATCTGATGGGCTTTCTTATGACACGGCCCTTCTTGGTAGTGATGACCTCAGACACAGGTGGATCAGACTTAGGTGGGATCTCGACTACTGGAATGTCTCGTCCAAACATAAGCATAGCTGGTGTTTCTCCTGACGCTCTGTGTGGTGTTGAGCGGTATGCCATTAATATCTTTGGAAGCTCTCCTTTCCATACCTTTCCATCACACTGGGTTGCTCTGAAGGCTTTCTTCAGGTATCTGTGAAACCTCTCAATTTTCCCGTTGCTCCTTTGATAGTACGGCGATGCTCTGATGTGCTTAATTCCACACAACTTAAGAAATAACTCAAAAAGCTGTCCTACAAACTGCCTACCGTTATCAGTAACAGCCTCTAGGGGATAGTGAAATCTAGCAAATATCTTAGTCAGTTCTGTAATTTCAGTGGCTGAGGAAATGTCTGAAATAACGACAGCCTCTGGAAAGGAACTGGTTTTGGATAGGACCTACCAGATCAATACCTATCTTAGTCCATGGTCTCGGTGGTAGTTCTAGTGGTTGTAAGGGTTGATCTTCATGTAGTGGCTGGTTGAGCACACAGGCAGAGCAGTTTCTGATCAGTCCATGTTGGGCCAGTAGAATTTGCTCCTTAGATATTGTTTTGTACGGCTCACCCCTTGGTGAGTCTCATGTCCGATCTTCAGTGCTTGTTTAACCATTGCTCTTGGTAGCACTATCCTGTGTCCTCTCAGCACATGTCCATCATATGTGCACAACTCTCTAGGACATCTGTTGTAAGGCTGCAATTCCTCTGGAACTGGGCTAGGCCATTCTCCTGTCTCCACAATTATTTTTAGTTGTTTCAGTGTGTCATCCGTTGTCATTTTCTGTTTTATGTCCTCAAGGTTCATGGCTTGTACATCATACATTGTCACTGACAACACTCTGTCCACATACGTTTCCACATACTCATTATAATCTGTCTCTAGTAAAGGAAGTCGTGAGAATGAATCCGCTACATTGGACTTTCCGACTATGTGTTCTATCTTGTAGTCATATGGTTGTAGTCTTAAGCCAAGGCTTTGTATTCGTTGTGGTGACAATGTTGCTTTCTCTGGGTTGAACATGTAAATGAGGGGTTTGTGGTCTGTTTGTAGAGTAAACTTGGCCCCCACAAGTATGTTCTAAAATGTTCCACAGCCCACACACATCCTAAAGCCTCACGCTCTATCTGAGAATAGCGACGTTCTGTTGGGGTCAATGAACGGCTTGCATAGGCTATTGGCTTGCTCTGTCCATCTGATTGGGTCTGTAGCAAAACTGCACCTAGTCCTACTGGACTTGCATCACTAATGACTACTGTTGGTGCATCTAGTTTAAAGTAGGCTAAGCATGGCTCACTCACCAATGCTTCTTTCATTGCTTGGAATGATCTCTCTGTTTCACTTGTCCACTCCCTTGCCTGTCCTTTCCTAGTCAGCTTCCGTAGCGGTTCTGATAAGTTTGCATAGTTTGGTATGAATTTCATGAGGAATCCACAGGTGCCTAGAAATGAGTGGAGTAGCTGTATGTTCTCAGGTCTGGGCGCTTTGCAGACGGCTTCGACTTTTCTTGGGTCTGGTTTAATTCCTTCGGCTGTGATCACGTGTCCGAGTATCTCAATCTGTTGTAGTCCGAAGATGCACTTGTGTCTGTTGAGGGTTAGACCTCTGTTCTGGAATCTCTGAAAGACTCAGTCTCTGTTCAAGTTGCTCTTCGTTCTCTCCAAAGACCACTACATCATCCATGTAGCAGACGGTACCAGGCATTCCACACAACATAGAGTCCATAGCCTTCTGATAGGCTTCCGGTGCACTTAATAATCCAAAGGGAACTTTTCTGAAATGATAGCACCCTCTATGTGTGATGAATGTCATCAGGGGTCTGGATTCTGGGGTTAAGTCACACTGCCAAAACCCTTTCCATGCATCCAGCTTATCAAACACTTTTGCTCCCTGTACTGCCTGTAGGATGCTGTCTACTGTTGGCACTGGGTGTCTCTCCCTGATCACTGCTCTATTCACTTCCCTGAGGTCTACGCTAGCCTCACTTCTTTTGTATCTTTCTTGGGTACGATCAGGATATTAGAGACCCATTCGGATCCTTCATTCACTTCCTCTATTATATCTTGTTCAAGCATCTTGTCTAGCTCCTGGTTTACAGCTTCCACCATGGGATAAGGGACTCTCCTTAAACCCTGTGCTACAGGCTGGACTTTTTCATCGACTGTAACCTTTGATCCGACCTAGGCCTTTGAAAACTAGTGGGTATTCTTTAAAAAGCTCGCTAAATCTCTCTGTCTGCCCTACTGTATTTACTTTTTCTCCTGTGTTAAGTATCTTTAATTCAAAGCTTGTTTTTCTTCCTAGCAGGGCTTCTACATTTCCTTCTATCACATATATGTTATCTTTCACTACGTTGTCTTTCCACCCCATTTCTGCCTCAAAGTAACCTACACATTTAAGTGGGGTAGTTTGAGCATAGGCATAAAATCTCTTTTTAGTTGGTTTCAGGTTTTGTCTTTTCTTTCTCATCATTTCTGTCTTTACTTTTAATACTGTTCCTTTCTGCTTGTGCTTTCTTTTTTTCTTGAAACACATGCATGCATAATGTCCTGTTTTCTGACAGAAAAGACACTTTGCCGTCTTGGCTCTGCATTCATCTGCTATGTGAGTATCCATTCCACACCTGTAACACTGGGGGTCACAGTTAGTTTGCTCTTGGCTGGTTCTTCCTCCTCGTGCAGGTGCAGCTTTCTGACCGCGATTCACACGCGCACCCCTCCCAGTAAAATGAACCCGGTTGTCTCCGGCTCTGTGACCAGAACTCTCCGTGAGAAGTTTGGATTCTGCCTGTGCTGCTTCAAAAGCTCTTGCAGTTGACAGTGCTTTGTCTAAACTCAGTCCATCCTCCCGCAACAATTTATGGCACAGCTTTTTCATGGCACATTTCTCCACAATCTGATCTCGTATCATGTCGTTCTCCAGTGCGCCAAAGTCGCATGATTTTTGCCAGTTCTCGCAACACGTTCACGAAAGCATCCACTGACTCATCAGGGCACTGAGCTCTCTGCCGAAACTTGTGCCTCTCTAGGATTACATTTCTCCGTGGCGTGAAATATAGAGCGGCTACAGTCTGCGCATATGTACCTTTGACTCCTGGTAGATTCGCAAAAATCCTCTGCATAGGCACTCCTATACAATGCAGCAATGTGGCTCGCCTCACCAAATCCGGTACATTAATAGTTCCACTGGCAACTTCAAAAAAGCTGTAAGAGTCTTTCCACAGGTTATACTCCATGAATAAATCAGACGCTGCAAGGTTCAGCGGGACCGGTGGAACTAATTGAGCGTAGCTGGGTCCAGGTGCAGCTCGTGCTGCTCCTTCATCAACCGACATAACTCTGTTTTGTCTTACTTTTTCGGCATTGAAAGTAGAATCCTAGTTATCTTTCCTTGCCTCTGGGTTCTCGGCAAACTGTCTCCTCGTTGCCAAATGTTGTGTTGTATAAAATAAACAGTCCTTTAGTTCAATTTTATGCTTACTTTATTAACACACGTGTTCACTTTACATTCCGGTCGCCATGTCTGTCTCCTTCTCGTCCCTGCCCTTTTTCTCGCGATAGCTCAGTGACATCAACTATACTTCAACAAGCTTTATCTGGAATTCGAGTTTCAGCCATCATTACTCTTACAGGGCTGCAATTACCAAAGAAAATTTTATTTCACTTTGCTATATAAGTCAGGAAAATGAAATTATTATTATTATTATTATTATTATTATTGTTGTTGTTGTTTTGTATAGCATTGCAAATTGTTAATTCCGCTTGAAATTCTCCACACATTACTTGCCTTACCATGAATAAAAGTCCTCAAGCTTACTTTAATTTTAAGCTAATTTATATTCTTTATATTAAAATGAAAAAAATAAATAAATAGCATTCCAATCACATTTTAGACATTTTATGGCATTATTTTTGGTTCATTGTCTCAAAATTTAGCAAACAAAAACATCCCAAACCATATAAAGCCTGGATTATATTAGCTTTTAACTATGCTTACACACGATAGCTACCACACACAGAAAAGGCAGAAGACAGTATTAAATTTCAAAACAATATCAAGGCTTTGGGGGATTCAAGCAAATGATGGGGTATGTTGTTTAATGTTGGCAAATGTAAACTTCTGTCTATCATTACAAAATGGCATCCAATAAAATTATGTTTACAAGCTAAATAGTTGTGTCTTAAAAAAATATAAAAAATGTGTGATTTATGGCAGATAAATATTTTTTTATGGCTACTGACCTTGCATAGGTGCTGGACACCTGCGTATGTATGCCTAGTCATTTAACTAGTATATCTTATGTGTTTTATGTGTGATTGTGACTGACGTTTAATAAATAAATAAATAAACTTATTATGCAGTCATTTGGAGCATCGCTTGTGCATATCCATATCCATTTGGTTCAGTACCATAAGTTATCTTTTAGATTTTAATTGACTATTTTTAGTTAAATTTATAAATTATAGGTGGTGTTTGTGTACATACAATGCACTGTCCTATATAAGAAAACATTTCCTAGAAAGAAAATCTGACCTACACTCATGTGTTATACTTAAAAATAAATTTTATGTCCTTTCATAATTTTATCCATAAATAATTAATTTCTCAAGATACATAATCTCTGATTAAGATGCATTTCCTCTGATGTCCTCCATGTGAAAAAAAAAACCCTTTTAGTGGACTTCAAATTGGCGATATTATTCATGAATTCATAGAATTAAATTCATGTATTGAATATTGGACTTAATACTGCTCCTCAGTGGAGACAATATCATGCAAGGAAACTTCAGTTATGTTCAGATCAGGTCATAGTTAAGGACAGAATCATACCTATGTTTAGACTAACTCTGCCTCTGCAACTTTCACCTAACTTCTGATTAGTTCTTAAGTCTGTTGTCTAAGCTCTATCTATATAATAATGTTGAATTCTGACTGTGCACTAAATTCAAGTCTGAACACAGCATATATAGTGAAATATTAAGTATATTTGCAGCCTAATTGGGTACACAAGGATTTAAGTATTTATAGCCATACATACACATTTGGGAGGAAGGAATGTAGGCTGTTGCTCTTTCTGTATGACTGACACTCCAAAAGGTGAAAATGCTTTGATTGCAGTTTAGCTTGGTTGTGGAAATACTAAAATGGTGCCTACTGCCTCTTTCATATACTTTCATTTATAAAAATCTCAGATATATTTATGTTAATGACCAAGAGTGACCTAGCTAGCACTCTTAGGGATACGGTATTTGGAAATAAAAAACATGTAAATTCTAAAATATAATTTTAATGAATTCTGTTCACAACATTCTCATTATAACCAAAGATTTGCTTTAAGAAGAATTTAGTTTTGGATTTTAATCAGAATCTATGGGGAAGTCTCTGTCAAAAATAAGCTCATTAATTAATCAAGCGTTATTAAGCTGATTGCTCAAGATTTCTGAAAAGCATGATGTTCCTTTTCTAACCTCAGCTGATTACAGATTATAATTATCACATCTCATCCTGCTTCACAGCTGGTGGGCAATCCTGAGAGAAATTCACAGCTGTCAAATGTCTAGGATTTTTCTCCTCTTGATGTCAACTTTTTTTCTTCACTCCATCACCACTTGTTCTCTCACTGAGGGTGTAAAACTGCAGTCTTTAAAGATGAAATTATCTGTTTTATTCTCTTTGAACAAAGCCATACATTCACAGCAAGCTACAGCAAACATGAATACACATGAATACTTTACAAATCTCCAAACATTTGCACAGCATTATACAGTAATACATCTATGCTGTGTAACTTCAACTTTAATGCCTTTCTGAGTGTGTGTGTGTGTGTTTCAATAAATTATTGCCACTGCCTAAATTATATTGTTTGTCATTGAAGTAATTGATTTATGAATTAGATTTCTTGTATCTGCCAAAAATAAATGATATTGTGAGTGGACGCTGAGGTGACAGAACAACAAACACAGGAGGCAGCGACTTCGGTGAGTGTTCACTGGTGAATTCTATTTTCTTAAAGTGAGGAAGTGCCAGGGTAAAGTCAATTAGAAGGTGGTGGTGTGGTATGTTGTGGACCGGTGGGTGTGTGGGTACGTAGCACGTGGTAAGTGTGTGGGTGCTATCCAAGTTCCGGGTGGTTGTTGGTGAATCCTCATCCCCGTGTGGCCCTCCGGTGCAGAGGTGGCGGCCGGGTTCAGAAGTCCACGGTGCCCCGGCTTAATCCTCCATGGGGGAATCTGAGAGAGAGAGAGACAGAGACAGAGAGTGTTGTCAACCATAGCCTTCTCAGTACTCACCCTGCAATACGCCGTCGCCTCTGTTTTATCAGAGATATCGGGATTATGTTATTATATTGGGAGCCAATGCAGTATAGATAAAATAGGGGTGATGTGCTCATATTTTCTTGTTCTAGTAAGGACCCTCTCTGCTGCATTCTGGACTAACTGGAGCTTCTTTATGCACCTACTGGAACATTCAGACAGTAAGGCATTACAATAACCTAACCTAGAGGTAACAAAAGCATGAACTAGTTTTTCTGTGTCATGCAATAACATCATAGTTCATATTTCTAAGCTTAAAGAAGGCTGTCCTATTGATATTATCTACATGAGCTTCAAATCACATACAGAAGTCAATAATCACACCAAGGTCTTTTACTTTGGAACATGGTGAAACAGAAAGGCCATCCAGAGTTACTATGCATGTGCTGTGCATGCTATGAATGAGTTACTATGCTACATGTCGTAGTACTAGTGCTTCTGTTTTATCAGAATTAAGTAGAAGCAGTTTGTTAAGCATCCATTGTCTAATGTCACATTCCTCAATTTTATTAAGCTGGTGTCTCTCATCTGGCTTTGCCAAAACATACAACTGTACGTCATTAGCAGAGAGTGCATTATATGCACCCAGAGGTAACATATAAAACTAAAAAGGGGCAGTGGTTAAGATGTTGGCCTGGTGATCGGAAGGTTGTCAGTTCAAATCCCAGCACTGCCAAGCTATTTCTACATGGTCTAAGTGATTTATATCTTAATGACTAAATTTATGTCTAAATGACTTATATATCATTTATACAATTGAGCTTAACCCTCAACTGCTCAATTGTATGAGATATAAGTATGTCGCTCTGGATAAGGGCTAAATGACATAAATGTAAATCTGAAAAAAGCAGTGGGCTTAAAACAGAACCTTGTGGAACACCAACCTTCACTTTACTATGTGTAGAGTCATAGGTTATATCAACAAACTAATAACGATCAGTCAAATAAGATCTGTACCAGGAGAAGGCACTCTGACAACATTTTCTAATCTATCAAGGAAAATAGTATGATCAATGGTATCAAAATCTGCACTAAGGTCAAGTAACACAAGCAAGGAGACACAACCCTGATCAGAGGCCAGTAGTAGGTCATTCACTACTTTAACTAGTGCTGTCTCTGTACTATGCCGAGGTCTAAATCCTGACAGATACTGATACTGACATGATTCATGAATGCTATTCCTATGTAGGTATGAGCACAACTGCTGTGGTACAGCCTTTTCTAGAATCTTAGAAATAATTATTACTCCACTATTAGAGTGGAGAAATACATTAATCGAGCAGTACTAAGAGCTTTCTTGTAGCTCAGGAAGCTCTAATTCCATGCTAATTTGAATACTATCAGTTTAGTTTGATGCCACTTACATTCTAATATGCGAGTGGTCTGTTTGTTTGCATGTGTCATCCTTATACCAGAGTGCAAATTTTTTCTCTTTAATCATTTTCCTTTTAAGTGGGGCTACATTATCTAGTGTATAGTGAAATGTTGAATCTAAGCATTTAGCTGCCTGATTGAGTTCTATGGAGTCCGATGGTGATGGTTGATAGTTTCGTGAGATCCTTTATAAATCTCTGTGCAGTAGCTGATGTGAATGTTTGTATGTCATGATATCATGGCACGGTGCATATATTATAGCAAAGACACATTTTAAAAGAGAGGAGATAATGATCTGTGATAGTTTCAGACTGTGGAACTGTGACAATATCTCTACTGAAACTAGAATGGACACAAACGCTGTTCTCAGAGGATCTTCTGGATCCTCAAAATGAATATTAACGTCTCCAACAATTAGTGCTTTGTCTAAAGAGACAACCAGGTTTGAGATGAAATCTGCAAATTCACAAAGGAAATATGGTCCTGGGGGTCTGTAAATAATAATTAGCAGAAACGACTGAACAGACTTATTTTTATTGGCTACATATATTATGTTAGTATAGAGAACCTCAAACGTATTAAATTTATGTCCAGGTTTTTGTATGATGCACAGTATATCATTATAACTGCAACTCCTCCTCCTCTGCCAGTTAGACGAGACTGGTGTATATAACTTTAGCTGGGAGGACTAGCTTTGCTTAAAGCTACGTACTCATTTGGTTTGATCCATGTTTCTGTTAAACACAGTACAATAAACTGCTGATAATTAATAATTTCATTAACAATAAGTGCTTTAGATGCAAGAGATCTAACCTTTAACAGTCCTAGCTTTATATCAAAGGTTCTGGCTGTGCATTCAGTATGATCCAAATTTATTTTAATTAGGTTATTAGAACAAACTTTCTTAGCATTTCTACATTTTTGTTTAGCTTGGGGAACAGACACAGTCTCAATATGGTGGAACCTGAGTGACGACTCTGTGCAGCTAGCAGATGGTCAGTTTCGCCTATTTGTCTGCTCCCTGGCCTTGGCTCTGGATTGTCACAGATTAACTAGGCCTGTCATGAGACTATGAGCTATGCTGCCAGAAATGAGAGCAGCACCTTCCCGAGTGGGATGGATGCCGTCCCGCCCTAACAGGCCAGTCTTGCCCTCAAAATTATCTATAAAGTCCACACTGTTTTAGAAGCACCACCTGGACAACCAGCTGTTCAGCAACCATAAAATGCTGTAAGCTACATCACCACACTGCATTGGGATGGGGCCAGAGCATACTACTGCATCGGACATCACCTTCGCTAATTTAAAAATCTCTACAAAGTTACACTTAGTAACCTCTGACAGATGAAACCATACGTTGTTAAGCAAATGTTTTAGCATAATTGTATTCTTAAGCCAGTTCCTAGTGAACCAGTATCAGAATATATTTCCAAATAGAGAGTTCAAAGCACTTATGTAAGTCACTCTGGATAAGGGCATCTGCCAAATGCTATAAATGTAAATGTAAATGGTGAGATCTGAGAAGAGGGCAGCTAGTGAAGTGAAATTAGGCACAAACCTCCTGTAATATTGCGCCAGGCCCAAAAAGTCACGTACCTGTTTTTTCAAGGCTGGGCATGGCTATTGTTGCACTGCCTCCACTTTCCATTCTTGTGTTTAAGCACACTCCTTCTGATTCTGAAATCCCAGGCAATGTGCCTTGGTCAGCCCCAGGTGATACTTTTTCAGATTCATCATGATCTGTGCCTTCTGTAGCTCCTTCGAGGACTAAGAGTAGATGGTATAGGTGCTTGTTGCAGGTAGACAAATAGATTACCACTTGAGCCTTTGAAACATCGCTGGAGCCCCGTGCAGCCAGGATGGCAGATAGTCGGGCAGGATGCTGGAGTCAGGGGGACCTACCAGAAGCTCTTCATCAGGTCTAGCATGAAAATGAACTGGGCTCTCTCCAGCCTCTCAACGAGCTCGTCCACCCTTGGCATCAGGTAACTATCAAACTTTGAGGCCTCCTTGAGCTTGTGGAAGACATCACACAGTGATGTCACCGAAAACAGTGTGGGCTTTATAGATAATTGGAGTAGTTTTGAGGGCATGGCTGGCCTGTTAGGGCGGGACAGTATCCATCCCACTCGGGAAGGTGCTGCTCTCATTTCTTGTAGTATAGCTCATAGTCTCATGACAGGCCTAGTTAAT
>JAQQZR010000175.1:0-16365 GCA_030068235.1 Notoglanidium macrostoma | reverse complement strand
GATGCTGGGATTGGCTCCAGCTTCCCCGCGACCCAGATGGATAAAGCGCTATAGATAATGGATGGATGGATAAATGATATGCAAAAGTTTGGGCACCCCAGTCAAAATTTCTGTTACTGTAAATTGTTAAGTGATTAGAAGAATATGACCTTCATGGAAAAGACATCAGAAAAAAAACCTTTCCTGCATCCTGACCACAAAATTCATTGTCAGAAGTTCAAGAATTATCTAAATAAGCCTGATGCATTTTGGAAACAAGTCCTGTGGGCTGATGAAGTTAAAATTGAATTTTTGGCTACAATGAGCAAAGGTACGTTTAGAGATAAAAGGGTGCAGAATTTCATGAAAAGAACACCTCTCCAACTGTTAAGCACTTGGGGGATCGATCATACTTTGGCCTTGTGTTGCAGCAGGTGGCATGGGAAATATTTCACTGGTAGACGGAAGAATGAATCCAATTAAATACCGGCAAATTCTGGAAGCAAACATCACACCATCTATAAAAAGGTGAGGATGAAAAGAGGATGGGGGGTATAGGCTTCTACAACAGGATAATGATCCTGAACACACCTCAAAATCCACAATGGACAACCTCAAGAGGTGCAAGCTGAAGGTTTTTCCATAGCCCTCACAGCCCCCCACATAAACATCATCGAAAATCTGTGGACCTCATAAGAGCAGTGCATGCAAGACAGCTCACAGAATCTCACAGAACTAGAAGCCTTTTGAATGGAAAAATGGGCAAAAATCCCCCAGACATGAATTGAAAGACTCTTATCTGGCTACAAAAAGTGTTAATGAGCTGTGATGCTTGCCAAAGGGGGGGTGTTACTAAGTACTGACCATGCAGTATTTACATGGAAGTACTGTTACTTTACAGTTATTTTTTTAGTTCACTGACAATAACCATGCACATTAGTATCTAGTTTCTGGTGGCTTTGTGACTCACATTTGTCATGATTATTCTTGTTGCTTTTGCAATTATTCATGTTGTCTAGTTCTTGAGATTTATGAGCCTAGTTTTGGTTTTCATGTTTTTTGTTTGTCTGTAATAGCCTAGATCATTAAAACTCCACATTTGCATCTTAATTTACCACCCTTTATTCCTGACATCAGCTTTTACTCACTTAGCTGTTCACAGAAACAGACATTTTCACCAGGATGCCCAAACATTTGAACTTTTGCGTGCCACTGTATGTGTATGTGTCCATGTATACACACACACAAACTTGATTAGACTAAATTCATCTATATCCGTCTATACATGACAGATGACATGACTTACTAGTCTTGTGGCAAATTAGCACACTAACGTCATCAAAATCCACATCAGTGCAGCTTTGAAGTTTCCTGGGGCCACATTTTAATCTTTTGTTTATGATGAAAACAAATCCTCAATTTAATCATTACTTATCAGTGCTTTGTTTAAGCATGTCTCAAAACAAATATTTGAACAAGTACTGGGTTGGAATTTACAGTCAATAGATTCCTATTATACAACCATTTCCAATAGTAATTTGACCCTTATTGTTATCTACAGTAGATATAAAAAGACTACGCTCCCCTGTTAAACGTTTTTCGCAGTGTAAAAAAATAAATGAAACCAAGATAAATCACGTCATACCTTTTTCCAACTTTACTATCTACCAGCAAAATAAAGACAACTTTAAATAAAGAAAAACTTTATTTAAAGTTGCAGAAGTGTGCACAGTTGTTTATAATGTGGCATTTTTCTGTGCTCAGAATGAACCAATCACATTCAAACTCATGTTCAAAAGTATTTATCATACACTTATCCTCAATTAAGCGATTCTGATTAACCCCAAATAAAGATCAGCTGTTTCTGTAGGATTTTCTTGACATCTACTAGGTTTCATTTGACTACTGAAGCCGTGGTCCACAAAGAGCTTACAAAGCATGTACAGGATCTCAGGATCTGGCAAAAGTATTGGCACCCTTGTTAATAATTAATAATGGCGCCAATAATTCATTAATTATAATAAAAAAATTATAGCTCCCGGACACAATAAACCCTGTTGCTGCGTTTGAGCAAATGTGAAGTTGTGCATGGGTATAATTCTTTTGCTGTTCATCACTACAGAGAAAACCAAAGAGCACTGATGAACAATGGTCAGTCTGTAGAAAAATCTACTGAAAAAAACAAAACAGGTAGGATTTTAACCTGGATTTAAAGACACCAAAGAACATCAACGTGTTCTTCATGAATAAATTGAAGCTCCATGTACAAGTGTCTCTCCAGGTGAGGTCTCAGAAAATATTACGTGTGAGGATGCTGATCATTTTTTACACCAATGGTTTACCAGTGATTTATAAATGATCTTTGTCTTTAAATAAGTGTTTACAGTGCATGCCCATATATTTAAGCTTAAAAGATCATTTCTTGCATATATGTATCTCTATCTTTATAAATTCTTTTTAATTTTAGAGTGAAGTGCAGAAGCTCCATCTGTTTTCCAGTCACTGCTCTGAGGGGTGATGTGTCAAGGGCACATCTCTCAGTGGACACAGACGGGTGTTAGTGATCATGTCTCAGAGTATCATTGACAGCGTGCGAGTGTGTTTCAGTGACTAGTCTCGGGCTACATGAAGTCAGAGTTCAAACAAAGGGCAGTGCCACCTCCCAAATTAAGAAAATCTTTCACACCACTTGTGCTGAGGTGTGAATGCGGTTGACTGCTTTAGCACAGGGTTGTGCCTGGAGAAACTAGGAATGTTATGAGATATAGTGTACTAATAGTGCCTTTGGGGGAGCTCTCCTGTATGAGAACTACTTGGTTTCTGGTCAACGTTCTGTTAGAACACTACTAACAACTGCAGGATGCTGTTATTTCATCATGCGATAAAAACAGCAACAAGGCCAACATTACCCTCTAAATTCTATTGGGTGGGGTACGGAAACGTGTCCACCATCTTTGTCAGGGAAAAACTAACCTGTAAACCAATGCAAGTCAATGGTGGGCTCTGCATCATTCGAGGTAAAATGCTGTCTAACTTATAAAGTTTTCAACCAATTCCCATAAATCTTGTCTTACATTTAAGGGTTTATGATCTACAGGTGAAAAAAACTTTTGTCACAACTAGTGCTGTTGAGATATTTATGCCGTAGCCTTAACAACAATATAGAAGTCCAAAGATTAGACAAAGAGGCTCAAATCAACACTACTTGCACAATTTGCGACACTAAACCACCTTATCTTTAATATTCTCCAAGTAATGTTGTAGAAATATTGGAAACTTTCATTTCATAATGAGTAAGTGGCTATAAACTTTGATGTCACCATTAAGTTGGTATGATACTAGTGTTAGTAGTGTTAGAGAGCTAATGTTATTAGGATAGCATTAACCTCCTCTGACTGGTCAATAGTGCTCAACATAATGTTGTACTTACTAAATACCAAGAAAATAATTATGCAGTTTTACCTGTGAAAGCTTATTCAAGTGCCATGGGCTTCTACAGTCATCATTGCTACACTGATGGCTTGCAATTATATACATTTAATTTTATATTGTATATCGTTTGTCGCAGGGAATGGGTCCAATATTACTAAGCTTCGGGACTATCTGGCTGTTGTTAGGAGCTGGTTGTAATCAAACTTGCTACTCCTAAACTCAGCAAGGACAGAAATGATGGTTGTCGGACCTGTGAGACTGAGTCACCATTTTGAACATTTTGTACTGTGTCTAGAAGATTGTTATTCAATGCAGAGTCAAAGTTAAGAATCTTGGTGTGTTTCTTGATCAAACACTCTCATTTGACTTTCATATAAAAGAACAGGGTAGCCTTTTTTCCACTACAAAACACTGCCAAGCTCAGATCAAACCTTCGATTAAAGATGCTGAAGTTCTGATCCATGCTTTCGTTACCTCTAGACTGGACTATTGTAATATCCTTTTGTCAGGTTTGCCAATGAAAAGTTTTTGAGGTCTGCTTCAGAATGCTGCAGCTCGCATTTTGACCGGATCATGAAAGTTTGATAATGTTACTCCAGTGCTAGCCTCTCTTCATTGGCTCCCCATTCATATTAGAGGAGATTTTAAGATGCTGCTGTTGACTTATAAAATTCTGAATGGCAGTGCACCTACACATTTGTGTGACCAGGTTAAGCCATATGTTCCTATAGGGGCAGTGTGCTCCCAGGGCACTGGTCTTTGCGTTGTACCTGTGGTCAAATAGAAGACCATCGGTGAGCGGGCGATTTCTTTCCATCCACCGACCCTGTGGAACAGTCTCCCTAAAGACATTAGGCAGGCTTGTCCAGTTGAGGTATTTAAGGTGATGCTTTTGTTTTGTATAAAATTTGTGTAGTTCTCTGATGTCCTGTTTTATAGTGTTCTTTGATTATGTTTTTTTTCCTTTATACTTTTATGCAAGATACAGTGCTTTGATTTGAATGTGCTTAATAAATAAAAATTATTATGATTATTATGATTATTATTATTACAACCTCACACAGAGATTTTTTTTTTAATCATTTTTAATAATTTTCAGTCAGAGTGTTTTGGTTACTGTTGACATTCATTCATTCGCACTGAAACAACTCCCTGGCCAATATGGCAGAACCGTACACATACAAACTAGAGGCCAATGTGGCATCAATGTTTATGTATCTATGTTTGAGGCTACAGTCATGTAACATTAAAATAGCTTTTTGCATCACCTGAGGAAAGTGAAAAAAGCAGCAGGAAATTTGTGGATGAAGCTGTTCATAACTGTAAAGGCTGAATTATACTTGTTTTTAACTATACATACTACATGTACTCAGATGGCTACCATCTGTATCCTGTAACTGTTTGGAGTGATGCTTGTGCAAGTCACCCAGAAATTAATGCTACATATCTGTGTGATGCAATACCAACGTAAATAGTGGATCAGTATGGCACTATGTTATACTATCATTGTGTCTTAAATTGCATACTATTCTAGACTGTTATTCAGTACTAGCACTAATTGGTTTTCCTATGACTGTTAATGTTTGAATTTTAAAAACTTCTCATGTAGCCTTAAAGATTATTGAATGGTCTGTTTTGGGTAAGAGTCTTCTGGATCTTCTAGATTAGTAAATGCTTTTGATCAGAGTTTTTGATTTGAGACACAGCTCATGACAATAATCTTGATGATAGTGGAAAGTGTTAAATAGAAACAGTTCACGACTGTTTGTTTAACATCAATGTGCATGAAGTTTGACAGTTTGACAGTTTGGCTTTGAAACTAGAATGACGGGTTGTTACAGCTCTGATGTGCCTTCTAGTTGATTTTGCTTTTAATCCTGCAAATGTACATAAACTATGTGGGTGTGAACAATATAGCTCATGTTGCCACTGCTTCTGCATGCATGGCAAGTCATGCCAAGTATAGTCTGACCTTAAAGGCCCACTATGTAGGATACATCCAACTGAATGCCTCTCCCTTTCCAAGCGTGTATTAGAATATTCGGTAGCCATCACGTTCTTGTAGAATCCCTCCAAGTATTTACATTTACACTTGCTTTTCCGTGCTAATTAAAAAGTATGATCCTCTATTTTCTAAATTTGGGTTCTTAAACTTGTTAGCCAGCACCAGCAAACACTGATTCCTCTTATTTCTTCTCCCTCGTCTTCATTTCTTCCTCTTTGTTGTCCTTCTGGTGCTTCTTTCCAGATTCACTATGCCACTTGTAAAAATACATAACATGGAAGGCGCTTTCAAGAGGCTTGCCTCTTCTGTGCTACTGTAGCAGCGCAACATGGTGGCTTCGTGGAGATGGACCTGCACCCTATGTAGATATGAAGGGCTCATTCTAAGCTTGCAAAAACACAACAATTCATAGTTACAGGTAATTAATTATACACTAATAAAAACACACTTATGAAGTCCACATGTACACTACCAGTCAAAAGTTTGGACTCACCTTCTAATTCACTTCATGTCTTAAAGTAATGATGGACTGTTGTTTCTCTTTACTTAGTTGAGCGCTTGTTGACATGATATGGATTACTCCAGTTGTTTAATAGGGCTGTTATATAAATATTGTATTTTTATCATTTACTATTTACTAGTTACTGTATGTCTCAAATGCATTAAGAAGGCAAGACATTCCACTAATAAGCTTTTAACGAGGCGCACCTGTTCACTGAAAAGCATTCCAGGTGACTACTTCATGCAGCTGGTTAAGATAATGCCCACAATATCATCAAGCTAAATGGTGGCTACTTTGAAGAATCTAAAACATGAAACATATTTTGTTTGGGTTTTTTTTTTTACACTTTTTGGTTTACTACATAATTCAGTATATGTGTCCCTTCATAGTTTGAGGTATTCAGTATTGTTTTACAATGTAGAAAACAAAAAAAAGAAAAACTTATGAAAGAGAAGGTGTGTCCAAACTTTTGACTGGTAATGTACATTATGGAATATATACTCTATTTCTTCTAACAGATCAAAATCCTATACAGTGGAACTTTATTTGTCATTCATCATCAAGGACCAGTACACCACCAAAGGGCCACAATCAAACACTATGGACATTATTGTGACTGTGCTTAAGCATTTCAAGAGGAGATTGTGAGTTTCTCTTATTAAGCTCTTTCTAAATCATGTGACCTCACATGGGGCCATGACCCCGACTTTTGGGAACCCCAGTGATATCAACTGTATTTTGTAGCTGATGTAGTTATATTATTATTTTAAATAGTTGGCTAGATAGATAAATAACTGAAAAAAGGAATGCATTTTGTCAGCTTCGTTCTTGGAAGTACAATATTGTAATGATCTTCCCCTGCTACATCTTACCTGAATGTGTTAAATAAAAGCGTGCTAATGTGATGAAGATGATACACACTTTGAAAATCCAATGGCCCAAATAGACTTGGAAATCAATTATAACATGTCCTTGACTTAGCGTTGTCATTGTCCACATGGGAACTAAGGTGTTGGCATTCATACTACCCATGCCTGCTGCCAATTAATCTGACAATATGACAAGCGGCCTAGCAGATCTGACTGACAGGCTCTTTATTCAATTACACACAGTCACTGACTCAGGGCTAAATGAACCAGAACCATTGTGTTCTCTGTGAAAGGCCACCAGACTCACACCACTGCTTCATTTCAGCTCATTTCTGAGTTGTTGTTGTAGTGTAACTGCAATAACTCTAATTCAATTTAATGCTTAATTTGATAATTCTTTAATTTGTTATTACTTTCACAATGCATCTGGCTCATTAACTCATCGTACAAATGGTGACCTAAGTATTATACAGCTTGGTCTGGACTTTAGTCAAAAATAAGTACTTGAACTTTATTTATTTATTTATTTATTTATTTATTTATTTGTCTGTCTGTCTGTCTGCCTATTTATTCATTTGTTTGTTTAGAATTGGTTGATTTTGATGAACATTGTAGAGGCGTTTACAATTTGAGGTTTCTCACCCAAAATCCACAGCCAGTGAGCATCATATTCTGCACCGAGCTCAGCTTATTACCAAGAATTATTTAACACTGTTTTTCATTGTTACAGCAGATAAAGGCTGAAATTAAACTTTAAGTTGGCAGAATTAAGCTGGATACTTATCTTTCTATCCAGATAAGTTAACTAATGCTAAAGATTATAACAAGGCTCCTAAGCGGTGCAACAGTACAGTGTTCACATCATCATCTGGAGATCACACATTCGAATCCTGATCATACCACAGCCATCCATAGCTATAGGAGTAAAATCTGCTGTGCTTTATGGGTGGAAGGGCTGGCATACACTTCTGTCCAGGTCATCCCAAACCCGCTTGATAGGGTTTAAGTCTGGAGACTGCGCTGGCCACTCCATGTTTTCAAGCTTACTATCTTGTTGGTTTTTCCTAAGGTAGTTCTGGCATAGCTTGGACTTAGGTTTGGGTATTTATCTTGCTGTAGGATGAACGCCTGACCAACTATGTGAGTACCAGAGGTTATTGCATGGCGCTGAAGAATGCTGTGGCAGCTGTTTTGGTTCAGGGTGCCTCTCACTCTGTACAAGTCACCGACCCTGGATCCTGAAAAACAGCCTCAGACCATCACACTTCCTCCTCCATGTTTGACAGTTGATGCCAAACACTGTGGAACCATTCTTTCGCCTACTCGACGGCGTACAAAGATCCTGCGTGAGGAACCAAAGATTTCAAATTTTCATTCAGCAGTCCATAAAACCTTCTTCCAGTTTTCAGTAGTCCGATGGCGGTGTTTCATGGGCCAGGCAAGCCTCTTTGTCTTATTCTGACATCTTAGCAATGGCTTTCTTGCTGCAACTCGTCCTGTCAAACCTGCAGCTCGAAATCTTCTCTTCACAGTTGAAACTGAGACTTGTTTACTACAACCACTATTAAGCTGTGCTTGATGCTGTTGTTCTGTGAGCCGCCTATCATGCAAGGTGTTAACTCTCAGAATCTTGTCTTCTGATTCAGTTGTGGCTTTGGGTTTGCCAGACCTCTTCCTGTCAGAGTTTTCCCCAGATTCTGAGTGCCTTTTGATGGTGACGGAAACTGTACTCACTGACACCTTGAATTTCTTTGCAATTTCACTGTAGGAAAGACCTACATTTTTAAGTGTTATGATGGTCTGTCTCTTTTCCATTGTTAATTGCCTTTTATCACCATTTTTGTAGCAACACACTACTTTCTGCAGTACAATACCGTTCAACTGATGCTCACGAGGGTATGGTACCACAGTGTGTTCCAACACTGCTTTTATGCAGACAGAGGAGGTTGTAAGTAATCAAGAAAAGTTGGAAAACCTGTAGGAATTAGTAACACCAGCTTTCAAGGCTGGATCAACCTTCATTGCTGCAGAACAGCTTTAAATTGTTAACCCACTTTGTGCTCCCTGAAAAAGGCCTTATTGTATAATTCTGTAATGATTTATTTTTCAGTTTGGGGTAACCTTACCTTTTTTTAACCTCTGGCAGTTCACCACTTACCTTTGTACCATTTCAATCTATTCATTGGACATGAACGACTTGAATTGCAATAAATAACTGGAAAAATTGGGGTGTTCTAAAACTTTTGACCGGTAGTGTATGTGGAAGAGAGCAGTTTGCCACCCTGTGATGCTTTAAGTAAAGTTACTGTTAAGTAAACCACAGAGAATATAGCAATGCAAATCCAGACGCTGATACGATGATAAATACTTAGCTTATTAGCCAGTTAATTGCCCATCTGTTTTCTTGGGATGACAGATGAACATTTCCATATTTTTATGGATATTCAGAAATTCTTTCATGTTTGAAAGAGCAGAGATGTTCATATGTCCTATGTATAGTTTGTTAAGAAAATGAGACATGTTCTTGAAGGACATTCCAAAGCACTTCTTTCGACATTGGCTGCCTTTTGTTCTGTTCTCTGTCAAGATCCCATGCTGCTTCAATAATGCTGAGATCCGGGCATTGGGGAGGCCAATCCATGACTGATAGTGCTCCATCATGTTTTTTTTTCTATCAAGGTATACAGGATGCATGGAGAACTATTCCTCAAGACTGGATTAAAAAAATATAAGAAACTCTGGCTCTTTGGATGTAAAATATGAAGAAATGAGGGGTGGTTGAAGACTTTTGCACAGTACTGTATGAAGCATATACAGTGTTACTGAGAAGCACTCTGTCACACTACTGAATTTCCTGTATCAAAATGCTCTGTTGTGTTTCAGTTCTTACTTCCTACAAAGATAAAAATCTCAGCTTGGCACAAAAAGTGGTTCTTCCTGTTTTGGCGCCAGTGCTGGTGTGTGGGAAAACAAACAAACAAACGTGCCGCCCTATTTGATTATTCATGTGATTGTATTGTCTGTGTTGCCATAACATATGTGTCCTCTGTATTAGGGTGGTGCATAAGTTTGTGGCCTAGTAAATATCTTTAATTATTTAATCCAAACGCCATGTAATGGCATGTGTTTTAGGTAGTTTATCAATCAAGCGTGGAGCCCAGCAAGATTCATATTTGTCACTGCCTTCTATTCTTATTCAATAGTGGAAAAATCTCAACGAAAGCAAGAGAAGAAATTTGCAAAGTTTATGGCAACACTGCACTCCCTGAAATCGGCACTTCTGGAGGTATGAACTGTTTTGCTAAGTGTCAAACAGGTGAATTCGAGCTAGATGATAAGCCAAGAGGTGGTAGACCAAAGGAAATGGAAGACGAGGAGTTGCAGAAACTGTTGGATGAAGATGCGATGCAATTGACTTGAGAGCTGGCAAGATGTTTCAGTACCAACATTCTACTGTTCCAAGGTGTCTGAAGTTAAGGGAAAGATTCTGAAAGTTGGTAGGTGGATTCCACATGCATTTACAGAGAGAAATATCACTCAACAGTTTAACACATGTATTACAGGTGCATTGCAAATTTATTACAAGCTGCTCGATCCTGCTCGAAATTGTCAATGCCGAATGTTGCAGTGATCCATTGACCAAATTAAGTGAAAAAATTTATTGAATTAAAATCATCCAGTGGCCATTTGCAAAAGAAAATTATCTTCCTTCATGACATGCAAGGCCAAATGGCCACACGGACACAGCACCATTGGATTTCCACTTGCTTAGGTCACTGCAACATACACTCTCTAGCCAATGTTTCAATAAAGTCATGGATAGGGTTAGGTATCCAGTTCCAGTTCTGCTTACCGGTTATGGATGTTATCGGTTCCCCATTTCAGATTCATAAAGGTATAAAAAAGGATTAATGTTAAAATAACAAAAATATCTATATTCTGCAGCAGTCCTGTAATTTAACAATAGATTCTGTTTGTCAATTGTTGTCGTTGTCTTTATTAAAGTGAAACTAAACTTTTGACCGTTCACTGTCTATCATTCACACTGTTGTTACACACACGCTAGCTTGTGTCTAAGCAATTGGCTGTTGCGTGTTGATGCATGAGGCATTCTCCTAAAACAGGTCCTGGCAGATAGCGACGCACGTCCCTGCAGATATGTAGCGTTTAAGGACCGAAAAGCAGAAACTGAAAATAGGAGGGAAAAAAGGGTACCCGGTACCAGGTATTTGAACCTACTTTCGATTACCAACCCTAGTCAAGGATTTACAAAATTGCGTAGATGAATCAATTTCTTCAAAACCCAAATCCTTCCACAATGGTATTCATTCTTTGCCAGATAAATGGCAGACGGTCATAGAATCTAATGGTGATTACTTTGAAGACTAACTCTATGTGCTATTTTAGAAAATCGAGAATGAATTTGTTCAAAAAGGTCACCAACCTACCATAACAGTTTCTGCTTTATCGCCAGATTAAACGTGAGATCTAAATCTGTACAAACTCTCCAGCTTGTTTGTTGACGCTGGCTTTGATTTCTTCTTGGGAGCTTTGGAATTTACTCTTATCAAAGTTATAAGGGTTTCTCGGATCATTAATTGCACAGCCACATTTCCTTTCTCTGTTTCTTAGCTTCCTCCTCTGAGGAAATGGCTAAAGTAAATGAGGACAGATAAAATCAAGAACAAACGTATTTATCAAATGTCCTCAGTTACTCATGCATAACACTGATGCATAAAGAATCTGCACATTAGGCCTGTAGGACTTGAGTCCAGTCTTGAAATTCTGTTTCTGTATAGACCCTGCAAAAAATCTTAGTAAGTGAAGAAATCTTGAATAAAGAAACATATGTCTAATATTTTTCATTATGAGATTATATAACAAATATAAAACCATGAATCATATTTCTAGACTTATTTTACTACTTTAAATTGTCTTATTCTATGAAATATGATATAATCTAGATATGATATGAGTATTATACTCATGTCAAGAATTAAATAATATAATTCTATGACTTGTCTTGAACTTGACAGTGGTGGTTTTGACTTCAGCACTACTGTGTATATGCACCATGGTGTCATTACTGTCAGTTACAATTTGAAAAAAATCTTTTAGGACGCTCCTTTGTGTCCTTGGTCTAGGAGAGTCCAGTACTCTCATTCTTTGATTCCTCAGCGTGGAGGAGGATAGTGGATGTTCTTTAACTTCCAGGCCATAGGGTAAATGTTATAAAATCAAGGAAACAAGGAAGCATGAATGAATTGTGAGACGTACCCATGAACTCATTAACATTTGAGCTGATAGTCACCCCCTGCTTATCTCTGAACAGTGATGTGTTGGTTTATTAACTAATTTTTTATGATTTGATACATACACAGACCATGGTGTAATTTCACACTTAATAAATATACAGTAAAATATTATTGCCAATAACTGTACATCACACGTAAAAAAATTTTTTAATTAAACATGGATTAAAAAACTATAAACATTACCAGGAATTGTAAACATTCTTTTCCATTGAATTACTATTATTATTCATTTATTCATTCATCTATAGTAACCACTTTGTCTTTGAATCAGAAGCCTGAAATCTCATCATTCCTTTTTCTACTTACACAAAACACAATTGTAGTTAGGGGTTTTTTAACAAGTTTTTGGTGCTCTTCTGATGATCTCATGTAATGATATGTTGGTTTATTGGATAATTTTCAAGATTTGATTCAATAGAATGAGTGCAACATAAATAGAACATGCAAGTATATTAACAGCCATCAAAAAGTTCTAAACACGCACTCCCAAAGGAAACGCAGGCAAATGTTCCTGAATGGCTCTCAAACCAATTTCCTGTGCTCAGAATTAAGACTGCTGAGTTTACACACAGAATTCCAGACAAGGAATGAATGTAAACTTCAGCACAATTTCCTTAAATAAATAAATAAATCAACCTTGCTAATGGCCAGCCATCATGTGCCGATAGAAGAGATGGCTTTATCAGACTGCATCAGAACACAACGCCTTTTGAGAAATTCTGTTCCAGATGTCTACTTTTTTGTTGACTCCACTTAATCTACGTTGCTTTCAAGGGGTCAGCTAACAAACTTTAACTGGATTAATAAAGTAACAAAACAGCTTTTCAGATGTAATTGGGAGTAAGTCAAAGGAAAATGCTGAGGGGAACCTGATGACGGTACGTTTATGAGTAAAAACATGAAACTAATGAAGGCAGTGTTAAGATGCTTGTAGGTTTATTTCAGATTAAATGCTTTTGCCAGGAGATACAATTCCTTGGCATAAAGTTGTGCTACTTCATGGTTGATGGCTAATGGTGCCAAATCTTTAATAGAAAAAAAAAACAAGACAAAACTACAAAAGGAAGAAACATTTAAATGCAACGTGTTTAATTGAAGATTTTCCCATGTCAGAAAACATAAAATTACAGCTTTACCACTTACTGTTACAAAGAGCAGACACTGGAACCTCCTTCCACAAAGTTTAAATAAATCTACTCGCAGGAAATGTTAGCAGAGCAACAACACATGCAATTTATTCTTTTTAAATCTGTGATTAGCAGCCGGAACCACTGTCAGAGCTGCTGTTGTAGAAAAATAATCAACACCTTCTAACCAATCCGAATAGAGAATTCATCAATATATCTATGTATGCAGTATAAACCGAGAAATGGTTAGAACTTCAATTATTAGTCTTTCTTTTTGTGTTTCCTTAGCATACCTAATTTTGAACACTTGGAGTATGTCCATAAAAACATGATTCCTGGGGGAATTTCTGTACTGTCATTCTTGAATCTATATATGTGTCATGGGTTTTGTCTAAAGGCCATCAATGCAGACCTTTCACAGGAATGTATGTGTGTGTGTGTGTGTGTGTGTGAGAGAGAGAGAGAGAGAGAGAGATAGAGAGAGAGAGAGGAAGAGAGACTTGCATCTGGAAGATATCCTGTGCAACTCTGGTCATTGATCTCAGTTAATAAATCAGAAATATTCATGACAGCAGTGGAGGGCTTTTTAAAGCCTTAAAGCTCCTTGCTGCGCTTGAGATATTAAGAACACGTGGCTTTATTATGTCCCATTAATTCCTTCCAGAAGTGGAATCTGTTTGAAGATGTTCAGTGGCTTGCCTCCAGGGGAAAAGTGGATCCCTTTATAAGGATGTTCTGGAGTGTAAAGGAGAGTGTAACATGCACAGTCTATATATGCAGTTAGCAAATCCTGAACATGATAGGAATGCCTCTTCATGTATATAACACCTACTCATAGGTGAAGCAACTACTTCTGCTATAGACCTCGAGAAACTCCATTTGGATGACTGCCATTGCTGTGGTGAGCTACAGCAATTGGGTTTAATTGACATGCCAACTGGCATTCCCTTTGTATTCTAGTCATGAGGCATCACCAAAGCATGCGACCCAATTAATTTCTGTCTCAAATCCAGTGCTGCAGAAGACTAATCAGTCTCAAGGGGATAGTTTAAATGAACATGAGATTTAGACCATTTTTCTTAACCTCAAATGTAGCCAAGATATGATCAGCATCTTTTGTGATTTGCACTCTAGCTATAGGACTTTTAGGCCAGTGATGCTAAAAATTAACAGGAGTTTATAGGTACCAGTTTAGATTCATGCCTAAATCATCCCACACTTACCACAGAATTGCTTAGTCACTCAGACACATTTGGTTGTTTGATATATGACACTGTATGACAGATGATATGATATTTTATCATATCATTTCTCTATAAAGATATTCATTAAGCTGAATCACATGCTTCCTCAGCAGTTAGTTTGGTGTCAGACACAGGGAGGAGCTGTGGCCTAAACTCAGAAAGCAGATTGCAGTGATTTGGATAATTGCAAAGTTCCAATTTGATTTGTACAACCCGAATTCCAGAAAAGTTTGGATATTCTTTAAATTTGAACAAAAATGAAAACTAAAAGACTTTCAAATCACATGAGCCAATATTTTATTCAAAACAGAAGCAGTACAGTAGAGTTCAAAAAGTTGCACCCACTAAAGAAAATGCTTATATTTTTGCAAGCTTTACAAATTTAATACACAATGCTTAGTTACAAATGACAATATTAATAACTTGATTGAAAAGTAAAATTTTATAGAACATTTACACGAATGTAGCACATTTCTTTGTGTTTAATATGTCTCCGTTTTGCTTTAATGACAGTTTGCACTTGAGCTGGCATGGACTCGATAAGTTCGTGTAAAATCTGATGATCATGTTACATTAAAACTATGAGTGTTGTCTGAACACGTTCCTCGGTGGAAGGGATAACTCTCGAGGAATATCTGATCTTTTGAACAAATTACAAGTTACAGATGTCACAATGTCACAAACTTGCTCATTTAAACAATGACTGACAAATCTCACAGACTCTTAAATACTTAATATTTTGAACATTTAATTTTTTAATTATTTCTTTAAAAATTTCTGTCTGCTTCCAGTTATAAATAAAAGAAAACAACAGAATTTCAGTGTAGTTTCAGATTTCTAGAACCCACTGTATATGCTTTTTGAACATCCCATTCCACATTTAATCCACAATTAGCTTTTATAATAACCAGAGTGTGGCTGTGGGGATTTGCCCATTTAACCACAAGAGCATTAGTGAAGTCAGGCACTGATGTTGGGTGAGGAAGCCTTGTGAGCAGTCAGCATTCCAGTTCATTCCAGAGGTGTTCAGTGGGATTGATGTCAGGGCTCAGTGCAGATCACTCAGGTTCTTCCACTCCAACCTTGACTAACCATATCTTCATGGAGCTCAGTTTGTGCATAGGGGTACAGATACAGGAACAGGTTTGGGCCTCTTAGTTCCAGTGAAGAGACATTGTTATGCTACAGCATACAAAGATGTCCTAGAAAATTGTGTGCTTCAAACTTTTGTGGCATGAGTTTGGGGAAGAATCATACTGTATATGGGTGTAATGGTCAGGTGGCCACAACCTCTTGCCTAAATAGTGCATAATTTTAGTTTAGTTTGGCCTATGCAAACCTTTACACAGCTTTACACATAACTTTACTTAAAAACAGATAAATGAGACCATGTATCTTTTAAAGTTGATTTGTACAACATTAAACTGTATCTCTAAATCCTGCTGACGCAAAAATAAAAGTCAAAGTCTGCAGAAGAACTGTGATAAGATCTCCAAGATACTCACAACATCCAGATTATTATCTTATAGTTCTGCATTACTGTATATAACAAAACTGACACAGGTTGAAATGTAAATTTCATGTTTCTTTTTTGTACTTTTATTTATTTAATTTATTGAAATTTACTTATGAAATTATACATTTATTTATTTATTAATATATGCTGCTTTTAGCACTGAATTAGTGATATTTTAATTACAGTACATTTTATCAGTATTTAGTATTGTTTATGATAATATCTGATAACACTGCACAACAATTGTTTTGAAAAGTCTTGTTTCCTGAAAAGGTTTTGCTGATTGTGACAGGTACCTTCTGGGTATGCACAAATATAGTTTTGGTTTTACTGCATCATGTAGGAACTCTGAGAAATAGACATTTATATGTTTACT
>JAQQZR010000174.1:0-16379 GCA_030068235.1 Notoglanidium macrostoma | reverse complement strand
TAGACGAAGTGAGAGACCACGACAACGGGCCGTTCTGTTTCAGAGCTGAAATCCCAACTCTGGATAAATATTCTTTTCTGGAGAAGTGTGTGACCATCAACATGAAGCGTGAGTTTGATTTTGAAATTGACACTTTTATCATTTTTCTATATGTGTTGTGTTCTCGAAAATGGCCATTTCAACAATGATTAAATAATTTTTTTAAATCCTCTACAATTATGGAAAATATGGACGGTCAGTAAAATGTTTTTTTTTTAACATCCTGTATTAACATGCTTGGTTAAATTCAAAGAGATGGTATCAACTATACTGTATTCAACAAGATACTAGAATTTGAAAAACTAAAGACATTATATTGGAAATTACAAGTGATACCTAGAAGTTCACACTGCATAAATTTATCTTACAGTTGATTTTAACATTGTCTATGGTTAATTTATCTACAGGCTTAGAGTACAGGGTTCATTTTTCACTTGCTTTTAATAAAACTTTAACTAAATAATAAAACCTTAATTTACAGTTTCATTCACTGAGTGAGGTTCACTAATGAGTCCTTGAATACAACCCCTCATTAAGGGTTTGATGAACACTTGTTTATTTCTTTCCTTATTTATTTGCTGATAGTAAACTGTAATAAAATGTTAGAAACTCCACAAAATGTTTGACTGTTAGTGAATACCTAGCGAGAGAGACATTCACTTGATCTCTTCTTCTATCCAGGTGTTGTCTGTCCAAGAAAGTTTAATGTTGTAACATCATTAATTTAGTAACTTGTTGAAAAATATGCTTTGATAAAATGTAATATTTTCCTTTATGAGCAACTAGGTCCTAATGTTAACAGTCATGAAACATCTTCTCTTCTTAGACTATAATCAGCCTATTTTGTCCATTATATCATCCTCATATTGATTTGATTTGGAAGTTATTGAGATGATTTTATTTAATTGTAATATCTATACCATTGTACTTGGTCTATAGCTGAACCTGACAAACCAACTCTGGATCATGAAGAATCCTTTACAGAAGGATCACCTGCCATCTTTAAGTGTTATATCAGACACACCTGTCCCACACACCACCCAACTATTGAATGGAGTGGTACAGATGCTAAACCCCGTTTGTCCTATAAGGACAATGGCCATGGAGTTTGGGAGGTGGAGTCCCTGCTGACCTTCACTGCCACAGAGGAGGACGATCACAAGGACATCACCTGCACTGTCACTTTCCACGGCCAGAAGAAATCTGAGGTCACTCAGAAGATATACATAAAACGTAAGACGGGTTAGGTTGTGTGTCCTTTATAAATCATGTTTTTATTATGATTGGCTTGTCTGAGCTGATTGAAGAATAGTAGAGGAATAATTCGAACATTCTATTTAAAGGTCCACTATTTAGGATTTGGAGGGTATCTAATAGCAGAAACAGAGTGTATATTCCATGGTATGCATGAGTATGTTTTCACTAGTGTATTGTGTATCACCTGTAACTACTAATCATTGTGTTTTTAGTAGCTTAGAATGAGCCCTTTATATCTACATAGTGTGCAGGTCCACCTCTAGGGAGCTGCTGTGTTGCGCAGATATAGTAGCCCAGAACAGACATTTAGAGAACGCCTTCTATGTTTTGCATTTTTATAAATGACATTGTGAATTTAGAAGTCAGCACAGAAAGAACAAGTAAGAAGAAGGGAGGAAAATTAGGAAGAAGAAATAAGAGGAATCAGTGTTTATTGGTGCTCTTTAACCATTTTGAGAACCCACATTTTGAAAAATGGAGGATCATACATGTTATTTAGCACAGAAAAAGCAAGGGAGCATGAATTTATTTATTATTTACTTGGACGTACACTACGGGCACCTGATGGCCTGTGTATGTTCTAATACACACTTGGAAAGGGAGGGGTAAGGGAGAGGTATTCAGGTGGTTGAATCCTACATAGTGGACCTTTAACTCCAAATACACTGTAGCACTGATACAGGGGTTTTCCAAAAGTTAAATTAAATCATTACATGTGAATCACTATTTGCCTGTTTCTGAGGTGACCTATATATACAAGTATGTGATTCTTATATTGTTTGTAAGCAAAACATGCATAAATGTTATGCTTATAGGGTTGCATGACACTTACATAACCCCTTTATGGCAAATGGCAATTCGATTTAAACTTATCTAAAGATTTTTTGCAATAGGCATCAGTTGAAATAAAGGCTTCTTTTGTACATTTAGATGTCACGTTGAAATAACATCTGAGTCAAGTAACAAAGTTTGTCATTACAGTTATAGCTCAGTGTTACTCTGCTATGTGAGAATGATGTGAGATGATGGAATGATGTGTCATATATTGCCTAGTGAGGTTAATTTTAAAAATGCACAGCGGCAAACATTATAAAAGACACCGTTAATCTATTCATGTTGGTTTATGTCAGGTTTGATGAAAATGAAACAAGTGCAATTTGCTGTTAAAATTCAACAATAGTGAAATTGGTGTTATACAGACAATGATGGATATCATGGGCTTGAGAAATCTTCAGATTATCTTGTTACTGTTATTGTTAAAGTTATTGGTGTAGGACATTTTGAAGGACAAAGTGGAAATGAGAGGTGGTAAGGGAGAACGGAGATGAAGAGCTGATGCTGATGCTGCCTATGTACTGTCACCTCTGACCTTGATGTGTTCAGTCACCATGACACATTGTAACATAGCATAAGAAATGAGAAATACAGCATCTTCAGAAACTCATCAGTGCATAATATGAAATAGATTACATTAATGAACAAAAACATTAGCAAATTATCATTGGATTAAAGGCAAATATTTTCTTCTTAGCCCTACGAACAGTACCATTGAGTAAAATGCAAAGTGCATAAGAATGGAAAATGTCTATAAAGTTACAGTTTTGTGTCTTTAAATAACGTTTTATATAACATATTTTTCCAGGTAAAGAAAATTACCTTCACATCATTATTCCTGCGGCTGCTGTGCTTGGAACCATCATTTTATTTGGAACAGCATGTTTCTTCGTGACCAAGAAATACAAGTGAGTCTAAATGAAGCTAAAGATAGTAGATACAGAGTATCTCCATAAAATAAATTTGTTAAGATGTGTGTAATGAACTTTGCATGTTGCTGCTATACATATTTAATGCACTACGTGAATATGTGCAATTCAAGCTAATATCAGCCAGGCATTCATTCATTCATCTTCAGTAACTGATTTATCCTGGTGAGAGATAAGGTGGATCCAGAGCCAATCTAGGACTCGCTGGATGGGTGCAAGGTGGGAATACACCCAGGAAGGGACACCACAGGCAAACACAGACTGTAATGTCAGTGTAATGCTTTGTAGACTTATTTCTTTTTCTGTTACATCACCATCAGGAGACAGATTGAAGAGCTCCAATCTAGAAATCCAAATGGGTAAGTAATTAGCAGTATCGCCATAATAATACAGACAAAACTAGTAGTTTTTGTTGGTGATTTCATTGCTACTCTGGCACTGATACAATGGTTCTGATCAAAAAAGGATAAATTTATTTATCATACTATTACATGCCAGAATTGTACACTTGTAGTAAGTAGCGTGAGTCATCTGTCATAAACTGTACAATGCAAATATTGTTTTTTGTCTCAGAAGAATTACTCTAATAATTATATTTGCATGTTACTTCTGCAAATATATACTTTATGTACCAGAGACTAATTCATAGATAAACACATCTGTCAACTCTCCACCTCCACTGTCAGCACACGATTTCTCTACAGAAACATAAAGACTTATCTATTGTACTATACACTACAGAGTGGTTTATTATCCTAAAAATAATGTACCTCATACTTTTTTTTACACAGGGTGTGGAGTCGTCTCTCCAGAATGTCTCGCAGGTAAACATGCATTAGTTGTATACCACTTTTTCCATACCAGTGACTGTAAAATCATCATATTTAGATGCCATGATGAACGCTAAAGAGGACTCTGTAAAGTCATACACTTTCTGTAGTGACTGATGTGGTTGTTTTACTCTTGTAATCAACAGGGTCAGGTCAGTGGGATTGATGAGGAGCATGACAGACAGCGCCTGATTCCCCCAGAACTAATCTAAAGTAGACTCATCTGTTGGCTGTTTTTATACATACATTTTGCCAGAAAGAAAAGTACATTTTAATTGGCAGGCTAAATGTAAACACTTACATTTACATGATTTAAAGATTAAAGCCACTTGACTTGAAATACACATGTTCAGTTTAACCTTTAACCCCTGTATCACTCTTTTTTAGGCCCGTAAATTGTGTTTTGTCTAGGTGGAAATGTTGTTTTTTGCTTTTAGTTTAGCTTTTTCCCATTAAGTGTGTATGTATTTTGTGGGGGTTGCTAACGTTTTAGCGTGAAATTGAGAGGTGCTAATTAATGTGCAACTGGACCCACCGGTGACACTTGTCAAGGTTAAAGGGTTACACACACACACACACACACACACACACACACACACACACACACACACACACACACAGAGAGAGAGAGAGAGAGAGAGTCATTATTATGTCATGTGTCTGTCATTAAATGGTTAAAAAGGGTTATCTTGTGCAAGGGCAGTCTTCATTGACAGAGCATCTCTTATTTGTGTTAATTTTCTCTCATGATGTAATGTAAGTATACATATATTTCCTTTAATAAACTTGAGGAATGAGAGCTTTACTCTAATCTCATCATGTGCAGTTTTTAAATACTTGTTTTAACAAAAATGCAAACTGAAAGTGATCCACTACCAGGCTGAATGACCTAGGAATGGCATAATGACATAAAACAATATAAACATGGTTGAACATCATTGTTATTCTTTTACAAAGCAGATTAGCATCAGCTGTACCCAACTTCCTCCCTTATTTATGCATCTTTCATGACTGCTTTTCTTTCTTGTCAAATACTTATTCAAACGTACCAGATCTTTTTATAGTGGCCATATAGTTGCTATCAGCGTTGTAACTGATACTTCATGAAATCAGTCCATAACAATATGAATGTCTGTGCTACAATCATATTACACCACAGCACTGTTGATATTTTAAATCAAATTGGCCAGATAATGTTGATGAATTTTCAATAACAGTATATGATGACAGTAGTTCCAGCTGTAAGGCGAAATGTGTATTTAACAGTAGAGAAGAGTCCCCAGTGGCAGTGCTTTGTAACACTCCGTACATTTTCAGACATGGGAAAATCTTCAGGACTGAGGGCCAGGGGTGGACAAAGTACTGAATCATAATTAAGTGAACGTATAATTAAAAGTGGAAGTATTCAACCACAAATGTACTCAAGTGTCAAAAATAGTAAATATTTTAAATAAACTACATTATGAAAATATCATGTTTTCAAATAGTAAAGTAACATTTATAACTTACCTAAAACTATTAGAAGATAGTTTTCATTTTAAAGCAATTACACTATTGTTATACTATTATATGCAATACTATCATATGTATGATAAAAGCTATGTAGCTTACTAATAAATTCATCAGAAATCAAAGACACTGTAAATATCCAATATTTGCCATTAGCTAGTATTTACTTTCTGCTTAGCCAATTATTTCTGTATTTATGGAATTAATGCTAGTGGAAACTGGAATTAGCAAAGCATAGCCTAGTTAAATATAGTCAGTTAATGTTAGCAAATTACCAAAATTTACCACATGCTTTTTCAAAGTAGATGGAGTCCATATGCCTTTTAGGGAGGTAAAGTAGTTTCCTCTTTTTATATGAGTCTTTGCTTAGTCCACCATATTGAAATATTTTACTGAGTTGGGCCGGGATGCTCATCCTCAAGTTCCACGCTGCAGTCCAGTGGCTTATCCATCTCCAGATGTACACAGATAGCTATAGCTTTAACTACATTGTGTAATATGAGAAGGTCAGAGCAGACGATTGATTAATATGATTCTTGATAGATTTTATTCTATACCGATGGAAGTGACTGGATGCTAATCTGAGCCAATTCATTTGATATATAGCATGTAGTTATTGGCTGGATGAGAAAAGAGGCCTTAATGATTTGTAACAAATACTTTGGTCAGGTCTAAACTTAAATGTAAGGAGTAAAACGTATAGTAATGAAGTACAATTACTCATGTACTGTATTTTCCACTCCTGCAGAGGTTTCTCAGTAACATGACAAACTGCATGTAAACATTTAAAAAAATGCAATGTATCATTCTTTAATAAATTAAAGACAGTAATGGTTGTATGTGATATAAGAAGAAGAAAACACTTTGGGATGAACTGTTATATGAAAACAATGTACTTTGGGACTTCATGTAGTGTCAGTCTGCATCACACTGCCCTGTCACTGATTATTATTTTTTTATAACTTCATGTCCTGTTGTGTTTAATTTCTTACTTGTAGCTTAAGTGAGTAGCAGGAAGCAGTGGCCCAAAGCAGAACAGTGTGAAATACTGACATATCGGCAGATTGATAATCATTCAATGAGGCATGGGGTGATAAACACAATGCAAGAAAAAGTAAAACAGGATTAATAAATAGACTTTATTTAGAGTTCTTAGACGTGTGAAACAACATCAGCGATTAGCTTATTTTAAATGTCTTTTTCTGTTCCTTTTTTCTGTTCCTCAATTACTACAGGAAAAAGCAAACTTAGCTCTTAAGTAAAACTTCACAATGCATTTGTGTTTATTTTGATTCAATGTTTACTTCCATTTAACATTTCATTCAATAGAGTAAATGCAGACTTTAGTAGAATGCTTAAAGACGGCATTATCTAAGGTTTCTTATCAGGGGAAAGAAAAAGCTTTCAAACCACAGTGACCTTCATCAGTTGTCCAACATGTAAGTCTCACATTACTTATTCTGTGGACAGCTATATTGCAAAAAGGACTGGAGCATCTCTGAGGAAATGTTCAGTGCATAATAGTGATGCTTTCCCCTGAAAAACAAATACATCTCCTTCTAATTAACTGTACATGATAAACCAAAGTCAGCATAAAGAAATAATACCTTTTATGGTCTAAAGTCATTTTTATCCAAACCTGAAGATTTTATCCTTTCCTGCTTTATAGGAGCTATGGAAGAATGCAAGAGCCTGAAAGGAGTGTTGACACTAAGTAACTATCTTTATTATACTATATATCACAGCTTAGAATTTTATTATAGTTCAAATAAGTATAGTATATAGTAACTATATAAACTTATAGCTTTATTGACATTTAAAGAAAGAAAACATTTTGCTAAAGGAGGCACAATTTCTCAGCTTTCTCTGGGCTACATACAGTAACTGAAATCTCAAATTGTGACATATTTTGTCAAATAGTTGCTTTGTAGTCTTAGATCCTACTTACTGTGTGCCTTATATTAGCTCTGTGATATTGTTTCAATCCAGCAGCTGTGACAATGCTGTATATAAAATATATAAGCAGGTTAAATGATAAACAACACAAGCAAATAACCTAATTTCTATGTTTAAAGGTCAAACAACTGTGTAAGTACCGTGTCAGGAACAACCGGATTCTCAAAACCCCGTTTCCCATCTCCAAAGAGGTAAAGCACTTTATATGCTTTATACACTTATATATTAGATACTTGTATATACTTATATACTTCACACACACACACACACATTATATATATATATATTTATATATATATATTTATATATATATTAAATAATTAAGTGCAAAGCAGTCATATAAGTCTCCTTCTAAAGAACCATTTATGCAAAATTAATTTCGAGTTTGCACCTTCTGCCTTCTTGGTAAGATGAAATTCAAATTTTGGGCTTTCATTGACTTCTTTGAATTTTTACTTTCTAGTTATACAAGATACAACACAAAACATACATATGTAATAGAAAAAAGTTTGAAATTATATTGGGTTTTCTGAAGTCAACACAGGGTCAAAGTTATACAGACAGGTTCAACAATACGCATATATTGTATATAATTCTTAGGCGGCAACTACCAATTATTTAGATTTTTTTTAAATTATCTTTTGATAATTATTTGATAATAATTTTTTCTTAACTAAGCTTAATTAAATAGCAGTCCACTAATTACAACAGTAGTGACATCTTTCAGATAATCTGGCCCAGCATGAGAATATTATCAAGTGCTCATGTTGACCAAATGAACGTTGATACTCATTCAGCATAATCATTATATATGAATGGTACTGAATACACACTCAGACTCAAGGTGATGGGACTATGTAAATCGTTTACTGCTCATCACTTATTTGAATCACTTACCTCACTTTTTGCAGCTATATGTCTGTAGCGCAAGCAATGATTTGTTCAAATTTTGAACAGACAAATTCAAAATAAAGATAAAACAAATATATGCTCCCTGTTTCACTCAATGAAAGTTTCATTTTGCTTGCTGTGCATTTTTGCATCTTTGCATTTTCAGTGAGTGGAATCGACTCCAAAGATTTACATTTGACTCTTAGATTTCAATGCCCAAGATTAGTGAATCGATTATTTTTGAGTACGGCTTGTGAACTGCAAACAGGGTCGGAAAAATAGGCTAGTTTAACTTTTTACTTTTTTGAGCTAATTGAATCAAACAGCTTCTCTACTTGAAAACAACAAAACATAACAAAGCTATTAATGGACGGTTCAAGCAGGAGCATCATGCTTCTTCTCGCATTCCTACAAACAAATGATAATATTACTCACATTAAAACTATGTCATGAGGCCAGCAGGGTAGTGTACTGTAAAGTTTCATACCATAGACATTTACATTTATGTCATTTGGCAGGCACCCTTATCCAAAGTGACTAACAGATGTCTCATTTATACAACTGAGCAGTTAAGTGTTCAGGGCCTTGCTCAAGGTCTCAGCAGAGGCAACGCTGGGATTTGAACTCACAACCCCCTAATCACTAGTCCATGTGATGTAGTGCATGCTCAGGCTGTTTCATAATGTAGTTCAACTAATAATTAAATTATTGCCAATTATTTTTACTGCCAATTTTTATTGATTTTGTTGACTAGTTGTTGCAACTCTTATGCATTTTAAAATTGTAATCCTGTAAATAATTTCCATTACTTCAAAATGTATCAGTAATATGATTACTGCTTTTTTTTCTGCATCTATAACGGAATAGAGTTAACTTTTTTTGCATCCTAATTATGTAACACGCATGTATTCCATTACTCGTCATGCCTGCATACACCCACTGAGTGATGCTAAAAGTTCCAAAATCTTTTAATGTACCAAAGCCAAGGCCTCTTCACTTCCTGTTTAGTCATTATGATCGACCATTTTATATTGTACAATCACTCCGCCACAGAAAAAGAACAGTTCAAAGAAATCATTAAAAGCCCATTATTGCAATGACATTCATGTCTGTGTATGTAAACTTCTAACTGCATCTGTATGCGTGTAACATGCTATGTACAGCACCTCCCCCTCATACAGTATATGCAGCTGTTATGTTGTCTGTAGGAGCAAACCATTGTATTATAAGAATTTAAATACTTAGTATACTATTATATACAATAAATTTGACTGGTTGTAACTCTGTGATAGTTATGTAAATGAATTAATGCATGATTTCTGAGAATTTCCAATTAAGTAAATAATAGATCATTTTGTACCACAAGAAATTTTCAATTAAAAAAAATAAATAAATAAATAACCATCTTTTTTTTTCACCAAATGTTAGTGGGAAAAAAGCCTATAACAAATCTGGTGGTGGATGTTCAGCTGTAAGTAATCCTCATCACATATTTCCATTTATATTTTCAGTTAAAATGATCACTAACCTTTTTATTATCATGTTCATTTTATAGCTTGCCTTTAGATCTTGTCATGTTTAATCCTGAAAAGAATTTAATAAGAGAATTGATTTATTAAATTAAAATTGATACTGAATTAATTATTATAATATCAAATCTTTAGTACTCTGCAGATTGTGAAGTCTTCATGCCTATTTCATTTCTCTACAGGCATATGGTGATAACATGGTTGACCTGAATGTGTATGGGAATATCTGATGGGAATACAGAAATGCAAGCTATCATCTCTTTATTTTGGTTGTTTTTTGTTTTAAGTTTATGTTCTATTGCATTTGTGCTTGCTGTATCTTGCAGTTTGAAAATGTGTCTTGTAATGAGAATCCTATTCATGCTTTGTATGTGGAGTTTGTTAAATGAGGAAGCTGTCAAGTCTTTATTTGTTGGCAATGATAGTAGGATATTTTGCATATTGACATGGTCCGCTGAACTTCATCATAGATTGTTATTTTTATGTTTCAGTAAGGAGGGTTTTAGTTCCTTTTACTGAATGCTGATTAACCATGTTAATGACCACACACTTATTCCATTAAGAAGCCCACTGAAGCATCAACTGATTTTATACATGTAAAAGAGATATCTTTAATATTTGACCTGCCATATTTTTTAAATGATAATGAATTTACAAATAGCCTTGTGATTTTATTATGTTAAAGAATGACTTGCTTTACAAAACAAGAGAGAAAAAATGCATTGAGGTTTGGAGAGTTACATTATATTCATATATACATATGCATGGAGAGATGATGAGAAAGAAACTATTAATAATACAAATACTATTTTGTTTTCTTTGTAATTGTGGGGGGGGGGGGGGTTGCACAGACTATTAAAGGATACATTTTTCTTTATTGTATTGACTGTGATCTATTGACTGTGATTATTTGTTTTGAATAGGTACAGATTTTTTTCATTTTTTTTATTCATAAAGTTCTTAAAAAGACACAGTCAGGCACCAGTTTTTCAACAATGCACAGCAAAGCGAACAGGTTCTCTACTAGAAGTTCCTAATCATTCTGTTCAAATTATATACAAAAATAAATAATTAATTAAAGTAAATTAAATAATCCTTTTTTATAAATTGTGCTTTCAAAAATACTAGTACAGTGAAATAACAAAGACAAAAGAACATACAGTATATGGGGGGAAAAAAACTATTTTTTCCTTGGCACACAGTATATATCATACTTATGATTATATATACAGGATATATACTGTTATATATATATATATATGTTTATATATATGTTTTATATATATAAAACAGGCTATATATACTGTTGTGAATATATCTACTTTCAGTAACTGCTTATATGCTGATCTATCCAGCCTATTTTAGGAAGTGAGAGAAAACCAGAGAACCGTTTGAAAATGTACATGTACGTGAGAAAAACAAGCATCTAAGTTTCATTGAAATGACATTTACAAAGATGAATAATTGATGTAATTCAAAGCAAGTTACCAGTGTAATAAAGATAAATTAATTAAGATACAATGCATATGTGTATGTAGTACAAGTGTTTTACAATATTATAGCACATTTTGGGACATTTGTGACCATAAGCTTTTACTCCATATGCTTGCATGTTGTGCCTGGTGGGCGCATAAACCGATTTTATCATGCTACAAAAATATCTTGCACAGCAATTGCAGCAAAAGGATATGATATGCGAGTGTGTGTGTATGTGTGGGTGTGTATGTGCCAAAGTAAAAAATTACACAATCATATAAGTAAAGGGTCAAAACTTGGTGTAACTATATGTCATGTATGTGCTTGATCGGTCTGTGGTTACGCAGTTCCATGCACAGTAAGCTGTGATGCACTGTGTGTTCAGAAACATTTATATCATAGCCAGCATTAACTTTTCAGCAATTTGGGCTAGGTTACAATTTTAGCAATTAGCAATTTTGACTGAGGTTGACACAAGGCCTGGTGCGTCATGGTGTAAGAGGCACCAGACATGGGATTATTGCTGAATGAAGGATGTAACAGAGTGGATAACTTCTTAATAAACATTTATTATTTAAGGTTCAGAAGAATATATATTTTTTTCTAACAATTAAATATTCCAGCAGGGCATTACACAGTTTTAGAGCCATGAAATCAATCTATGATACATTAAAAAAGCTGCACGTCATTTTTTTTTTTATTATAAACAGCTTGTTTTATTTCCGATTTCTTGGTGGGAAAGTCATTACATTTTTGTTTGGTTTTACAGACATTGAAATCATATGATAAAATGTAATTAATTTATGATGTAACTCTTATTTCAGGTCAAGTGTTGTGCCCGCTGTCAGATTAATGACGCTGTCAAGACTCAGACACCAGCCGTGCATTCTATCAGCATGTCAGTAGATACATTTTTGCTAAAGAAAGACTTTATTGGGGAGTTAAATGATTAATTTATGCTGAATAAGTTGCCTAAAAAAAATCTATTGCACATTATCATAACAAATAATTCTCTTTATTAGTCATTTTTACACAACAGGTCCCACATTATGAAGCAATACTAGTGTTTCTGAATAAAGTCCAAGACATAGTGAACAACAAAAAACTAGATCTTAAATATCTCATAATCTATATTCTTTAAAATTAAATGTTACCATAGATTGTGTTTGGATGAACGTGTGGATAAACATTTTATTTATTTTAGTGATTTGGATTTATCAGTTGCCAAATGAAGAAAAACAGGCAAACATCATATCCCATGTAATAGTAGAAATTGCTCCCGTGAGAACACGGTTTAACAGGTGTGTATAGCTAAAAAACACGGCACACTAGATACTGTGCTACTTAAATTAACATGTTTCTCTCTCTCTCTCTCTCTCTCTCTGTCATACACACACCCACACACACGGTGAGCTGTAGCTGTTTTTTCTGAAAGCATGTGTATGTGTGAAAGCAGTGCTTGATATGCTTCCCCCTTCCTTTTTACTAACATGTTGCTCTTCAAAAGCTATTTCATGTTATTCTAGTTTTGATCTATAGTCGCCTATAAACAGATGCCTTTATTCAGCTTTTTTCTTTGCCAATTAAGAGCAATAGCTTAAAGGTGGGTAGCAGTGACTATGTAAATTACAAAGTTAGTCTAACCTTGATCAAACAGAGGATTCTTATGTATCCTCAACTTTATGAGATTTAGCATTAAATGAACATCCAGCATAAAGGAGTACACCAAAGAAGGAGAACCGGTGAACCAGTGACAGCGTGATGGGACCCCAAGGCTCAATGATGCATCTCGGGAGCAAAGGCTAGCCCGTCTGGTCCGGTAACAGGGTCCTGGGACAGTTACTTTGACATGTGCCACCTTCCTAAACATTGTAGCAGACCAAATACACCCCCCTTCATGGCAATGGTATTCTCTAATGGCAATAGTCTCTTTCAGTAGGATAATGCGCTCTGCCACACTGCAAAAAATTGTTCAGAAAAATTGTTGAGGACTTGGCCTTCAAATTCCCCAGATCACAATCCAATCATGCATCTGTGGGATGTGCTGGAAAAATAAGTCCGATCCATGGAGGCCCCACCTTGCAACTTACAGAACTTAAAGGATTTGTTGCTGATGTCTTGCTGTCATCTGCACATCTTTGGGGGTCTTGTGGAGTACATGCCTCGAAAGGTCAGAGCGGTCTTGGTGGCACATGGAGGAATATACACAATATTAGGCAAGTGGTTTTAATGTTATGGCTGATTGGTGTACGTTTATACCTATAACTCTTTATTGCTTAGTCATAGAAATCAGCGGGAAGTACAATTAAACTCGAGCAGAAAATGCTGAATTTCCTAAAGGGCTGCTAAAGAGCATCTTATTTTAGGTTGCAAGTTACCCATGTGATATGAATAAGAAGTAAGACTACTTTCATATGTATAATTATGCCTTGTGTGCCTAAGTTACTTTGACCATGGTGGAGGCTACATTAGATAAAGGCTTACTGAAACCAGACAGGTAAAAACTGGAAAAACATTGACAGGTCTTTCCAATCTTCAACTGTCTAGTTTCTGGGAAAGTTGTAGTTGTCTGGGAAAGAGAGGGGCCAGAGGAGAATGGCCGGACTTGTTCAGGAACACTAAAGAAGTAACAGGTCTCCAGGAACAGGGTTGGTGCAAATGGTGTGGAAAAGACAAGACAGAATGGTGTGAAAAACAAAAAATATTCCACAAGCATCAGTAAGATTAGAGGAGAATGACCTGACTGGTTCAAACTCAGTATCACAAGTAATCAGCCAAATTAAGCAGAAAAGCATCTCAGAACATATATCAAACCTTTAACAGGATGAGCTACAACAGCAGAAGACCACATCAGGTTCCACTCATAAACCCAGGAATCAGAGGCTACAATGGACACACACTCACTAATCCGGGACTGTTGAAAATATTAAAAATTGCTTAAACATTCATTCATATTCAATAATTGCTTAATCCTGGTCAGGGTTGCAGTGGTGTTTAATGTTCATAATAAGATAATGTTGAATAGGATAAAGATATAATTGTACTTTTCTGTATTTATAATAATTTATTTATATCAATTTATTTACCGTAAATGCTAGACTGAGCCTTGTACTTTTTTTTTTTTTTTCTTCTTTGTTCTTTTACATCTGCAATAATGAAATTTTTCCTGGGCTTAGAAATGTTTGATTAATTTTATGTTTCTCAAATGCTCTTTTTTTACTGTTTGACTTCATTCACAATTATTAATATGATTAATATTAGATATTAGATATTAATATTAGATTAAAATTAGATTGCAATTAGAAGACCATGTAATCTTCACACACTAATGGGCATACTGTATGCATGAAGCTTATAATGCAAACTTCCTTTTTCTATTTAAAATGATATTCTATTTAGTACATTTTGTGGCTTTAAAGAAATATTAATACCTAGCAGGCCAGTAATAACAATAGTCATACTTTCATAATTATCACAGCACACAGTATTACAGTAGTTACAGGAGTTACAGTAAATGGTATTTCTTAAATTGTACAAAAATGCCCACAATTGGTCTCAGGAACATGGCTGCCGAACATTAAATAGTACATAGACGGCTATCTACTAATCAAACCCTAATATGTGTATTTTGTGCATGTCATACAATATTAACTTCCTTTTTTCTATTTAAAACACAAAAAATGTGAATAACTATCCCAACAATACTAATAATCATGCGTTCATAATTATCACAGCAACACTCATTAGAGAAGTTACAGTACGTGACAGTCCACAATGATGCATGTCTTTCCTCAGAAACTATGAGTAATTATGGGTATTTGCTGATCTCATGGGATTTTTACTACCCACAGTTTCTACAGTTTGTTACGTACATAAATAAACAAACAAATAAATAAATAAATGAGTGAGCAGCTGTGTGTTTTATCTGGAAAATGCTGACAGGAAGGCTATAGAAGCTGATAGAGCTCCAGGAACAGGGTAATGAATATTATAAGAAAACTTTCGAATCACCAAACCCTAATGTGCGTGTTGTGAATTCATGTGGTATTAACTTCCCCTTTTCTATTTAAATTATGTTTTATCTCCCTTTTTTTTACATCTGTGTGACATTACTATAAAAGAATGCAATTTACAAGTATGAAATTATATTTTTGTAATTATCATAGCAACACACTTTACAATAACCAACTTTTTGTAAATAGTATTTTGTAAATAGTGGTTAGCAGGAAGTCAGCGCCATCTCTGTTTAATATTTTTTCTCTAGGTTTTGGGTTAGTTAGAGAGCAGGGACGGAATCGTATATATAAATTTTTTTTATAGTACACTTTGTGTGTAGCTAGAGATAATTTTGTTTATTATGTTAGTCTGCTCAGTATCTGAAGCTTAAACCACTTTTTTTGCTGTTAAACAAAAGAGAGACCGTATTGACCATGTTGTAACAAGTGGAGTTACAGTAAAGAACAGTTCCTTAATTGCTCTTTATTCTTTCTTCATATCTGTAATATGCTTGACAAAGCATGAATGTTTTCGTTTATTTAATTTGTATATGAGTCATAGTGGGGTTTTATACTTGAGTACACTGCACAGCTGTGTGTATTCAGATAATTAAGATTAAACCCCTGGTTTTTGCAAATTTAACTAAATAATGATGATTATATCACAGCGTGACTGAATTCTCGAATCTGATTGAGCAGAAGGTGTGTATTATTTGTTATATAAAAGCATGGCTCAGACAGTCCCGGCTTTAACATAAGGGCTAGGTTGATATTAATATGCTCCTTCTAGTCCATTATTGTTTCTATGGTAACCGCTCATACATGGGAACTTGTACAGCAAATGCTCTTCATAATCACTCATTAATAATAACTGGATTTAAAAGAAGAACTTCTTGTTATTTATAAAGTAAAACAAATAATTGTTAATTTGCTTTTATTTATTTATTTATTTATTTATTTATTCATTCATTCATTCATTCATTCATTTATTGTTCAGAGACATTTATTTAACATTTACAGAAGGAATTGAAATAGTCACAGTGCTTTGCAGAGAGAGAAAGAGAGAGAGAGAGAGAGAGAGAGAGAGAGAGAGAGAGAGAGAGAGAGAGAGAGAGAGAGAGAGAAAAAAAAAAA